>VNJR01005264.1:100309-164916 GCA_008042585.1 Drosophila punjabiensis
CGGCAAGGTTGTTGATGATGGGGCTGCGGCGGTGTCACACAGCATTGCAAGTGAACGAAAACAAATTTACAACACAGCCACGGGTAAAATATATATATACAGACATTCATATATATATATATATGTGGGAGAGGCGCCCCGCAGCCTTAATGCCGCCCATTCCTGGGCTTTTTTGTTTTTGGCACAAAATGAATTTAAGTTGAAAAGTTGTGAACATTTTGTGGCAGCAGCAGCAGCAGCAGGGGTGGCATTTTTCGGCTGCTGCGTGTGGATTTCACTGATTTAATTGTTGGCAGAGCCAGCAGCCAGCAGCGAGCAGCAGCACATGCTCGAAATTTATCTTTTAAAAATAATGTATTAATTTTTGTGGCGCCCCTCGCTGCTCAGCTTCAGCTCTGCGGAAACTTAACCCCCATTCTAACCGCCATAAACTCATTTGTGTAAAAAGCTTTTGTTCGAGTGTGTGCGAGTGTGAGGGAGTGTGTGTGTGGTAAATGAATTTACGCTTCGCCTCTGTCTTTTCACGCTTATTTGGGGGTCGTTTTATGGTTGAATAGTTTCTTGTGTGGGGAGCCAAGACACAGAGACAGACACAGACTCGGCTAACAGGTGAACCAGAAATGAGTTTCTACTTTTTCTGCTAATATTTTTTGGCCAGAAAAGTTGCTCGCACACAATAATTTTCTATTAATTAAGCTTAAGGGAGAGAGAGAGAGAGCCATAAAATTAGCAAACACTTGCGGGCTGATGCTGCCAGCTGCTTTTTTGCTTATTTAAAAATATACGTATCCGTGAGATTTCATGCTCCTGCACAGATATATAGATATAGATACAGATATACTCGTGTGTGTTGGCAGGCGCGGGCCCATTGTCAGTTAATTAACAGACTGACAAGGATGCTGCCTTCGCTGGTGTGTTGTTGTTTGCCTTGTTGTCTCTCAGCCTCTCACGAGTTGTTCTCTTTAATTTGATTTGCATATGGCAAACGGCCACGCCCCCTTTCTGAGGCCAAGACAAACAATCGCCCCAATTGATGATAATGATGATGATGATGATGGAGGATGGAGGATGGAGGATGAGACGGAGGCGTAAATTAACACGAAAGAGCTGTGAAAATAAAGCGTACACACTCGCAGGGGATATAAGAGCTTTAATGGTTTTGAAAGAGGAATACTTAGTTCATTTAATAAATAGAGTTTTAAAGTTTATTAAATAAATTATTATTTATTATTATAAAAATTATTCAAGACTCAAAAATGCAAGAAAACTGCAGAACTGCAGAAATACTCTTTAAAAAAAATATCAAGTATACGCTGATATTTTCCATTGCCTACTTATGGGGGCAAAGTGCGAGAAGAACTTCAGAGGCTCTAAAATAATTATAAATTATAGGAAATGGGGAGCATAATGAAGGCAGGAAGAAAGGATAAAAGAAAATGTAAAATTAATTGCAAAATATTTTAAAAATTTATATATATATCCTGAATTTTAAGAAAAACCGCAATACTCTGCTTGGTAAATGAGTAGTGCATTTTTCATTGCCTACTTATGGGGGAAAAGTGAAAGAAGAACTTCAGAGGCTGTAAAATAATAATAATAATTCGAAAGGTTAGGGAATGAGGCGGATTTTGAAGGAAGAGGATAAAAAAAGATTTTAAATTAATTGAAAAATATTTAAAAAATGTATATATCATGAATTTTTTAGAAAAACCGCAGTATTTTGCTTCGAAAATGAATAAGACATTTTCCATTGCCTACTTATAAGGGCAAAATGAAATAAAGACTTCAAAGGCCATTAAATAAGGCTAAAAAAGCAAAACAAAAGTAAAGATAATTAAACTAGCAAACAAATAAGTAAGAATAGTTCTTAAGAAATATTTTAAACCACTTTTGGCACTGAAAAGAAGCAGTAAAAACCCCTTAAATCAGGCAACTTGAGAGCTTAAAGCCAGCGCTGTGTGGACTTTTGTGCATAAAATGCTGAAAGCAGATTGCAGCAGCAGCAGCATCACATATAGCACTACGATCTCTGCACGCAGCTGTCATATCTGTCCCGATAATCGGCCGCAATGTCAGCAGTGTGCGAAAGGAGAGACAAGTGCAACCGCAGCAGCAGCAGCAGCAGCAGCAACCGCCCATAAAGTTGCATAAATGTTTGCCCAGCGATTTACAAATGTGCCACTTTCTATCACAACAAAAGCAGCACAAGAGAGGGAGAGAGAAAGAGAGAGAAAGAGAGGGAGAGAGCCACTGAGAGAGAGAGGCAGAGACACAGCCAAACAGACAGACAGACATTCAGACAGACAGACAGTTAATATGCTTGACTGGCAGCTGGCTCTTTCAGGATGCGCATTGCAGTAGTTATCGGAAATAGGTTAATCGATTTTTAAGCGGATAACTATCGGAAACTCATTCGATATGCACTGTTTCACAGCCAGCTGGAGGCCAACCGGCCGGACTCCTCTGCTACCTCTGCTGGGCTTACACTATGCAAAAAAAAGATCAAGAATAAATTATAAAGATACAATTAAGTGGGTTTATTTATGCAGAAAATATATTTTAGATAAAGGAAATTAATTATACGATAGAAAAACAATGGTTTATCAATATGAATAATACTTGTTATAATTCCCAACTCATTATTCCGAATGTTATTCCCTCTCATTTCCTTTATTTTTGTATCAAAAAATAATAATTAAGATACAGTTTATAGGGTTTATATGTCAGAAATTATACTTTAAAGTAAATTAACTTTATGATAGAAAAACAATAGTTTATTAATATGAATAATACTTTTTATAATTCCCAACTGATTATTTTGAATATTATTAACTCTCATATTCTTTATTTTCATGTATTCAGTTTATTTTTTGCAGTGCCTTTGGCCAGTGCCAAATGGCCAAGTGCGTTCGTGCATCCATCTGTGTGGAAACTCCATTGCCATAGCCCCCCCTGATAAGCCCCCTCTCCCACGCCGCCTCTGTGTGTGTGTGTGTCTGTCTGTGTGTGTGTGTGTGTGTGGTTGCATGCCTTACTGCCCTGCTGCTTTTGTTGCCTTTACTATTTTACTATGACCCCATGGGGCTTATTCCATGCTGTCCTGCGTTCTGCCTCCCATCTGAGTTTTCCGCCCATGAAAAGCTCCAGCTCCCCACTTTCCACTTTCCACTCCCCGCTACCCGCTCCCCTCTCAGCTGACCCCAAAAGCCCCCCCTTTAACATCTTATCGGCGTTGTCATTTACAGCAGCTGGCCTTGTAGTTTATGCGATTTTATTTTCATTTCACTTTGCGTTGCGGTTTGCTGGAAATTTAATTTGTTGCTGCCTTTGGCTCTCTGTGTTGCGGTTTTTTCCGGGGCCACGCCCCCCATTTTCTTTCCTCCTCCTCCTCCACCTCCTCCTCCCTCCGGCTTAAATTAGATGCACTGTGCGAGGAGTTGCCCGAAAATTGCAATGTATCTGGGTCCATAGATATATATGTATCTATGGGATATTCAGCCGTGTTCTTAGCTGACCGTAAGCCGATTATGGCAGCAGTTATTACGGCAACAGGAGAAAGCCGTCTTGGTTGCTCGAAAGGTAACTAACTGACTAACTAGCTAACCAGGTTGCACTTAAGTAGCAGAGGGTTAATTACTCAGCAGCAAATGCGATTCGACGGGGGAGTCCTGCGGTGAAAGACAGAAGGGAGTCCTTGCAGCATTGTTGGTTGGAGGTAATTTTGGGGGAATATTTGTTTGATTTTCGAAAGGGAAAAGTTGTTTAAAAATGAACACAAGACATAGTTGTATTTATTAAATTTTACCGTTTATAAAATGTCATTTAAACTCAACAGAATTGTAAGAAATGTTGCCTTTGAAAATTCTCCTTCAAGAGCTGCTCACATTCTCATCTATTTCGTTTCGGTAATTGACTCTCGGCCTTTTTTTGGCTATTTTTCAATTTAGAGCCAGAGACAAACGCCAAAACCGCAATGTGTCCTGTCAAATGCACAACAAACACCGTCCGATTCCGTAGGCTTCACTGTACCGAGGCGAGCTGCCAATTAGTGAATGGAATTGTTCATTTTTCTGCGGTTTCCTTCTCTCCTCTCTCTCTCTGTGCAGAGCCTAGCTGGCGAATTATGCAAAGCACTCGGAAATTGTCCTGCTCGCATTTTGTGTTTCCTTTTTCCTTTTTCATTGGCTTTTTTTACCCCTCTTGTCCTTGTTGTTGTTGTTGATGTTGTTGTATTTTTGGGTAAATGGTGGATGTAAATGGTAGATGAAAAATGGTAAATGGTAAACATGGCCAAGGGGCGTGGCCGAGCGGAGGGGCCAATCATCCGGAAATGCGAACGTCACGCACAACCGCAACAAAGAAAGTCAATTAGCAAAGGACGAGAATTGAGGCGAAAATTCCGAGCTAAAGAATGTGTTTGTGTGTTTGTGTGTGTGTCTTTTCCGCAAAAACATGAGAAATTTGAGGAAAACACACACCAAAACACTGTCGGTTTCAATTAATTCGTAAGCATTAAAATCATTTAAAATAATAGAGGAGAAAGTTGATGAAATTTAGAGATGGAATCAATTATTTTTTTGTATTGCTTTAAAAAATATTGAAAATAAACTGAGGGACCTTTAAAAGATATTGATCATAAATAGAATTCAAAAGTTATTCACAAAAGTTTTAATCAATATCGATAAATATCGAATTTCATAGATAAATATCGAAAAGTATTTGTAAGTCTACTTATATATGAAAATTTTGTTATATGTTTAAGAATAACATTTTTCGATTTGCACATCGATAAGCAATACAATATAAAAAATATAATCAACAATCACCGATAAATAATCGAAAATGATCAAAACGATAGCTACTGCAACTCTCTCTCTCCTTCTCTAAATATGTGAATTTTTGCCATCTTTTAAAACCGAAATTTTAGCAAATAAATTGAGGCTTTTCTTTGGGAATCTTGTGCAGAAGACCAGAAAACATATTGAAAGACATTTCAATTTAAATTACACAAAACAAAGCAAAACAAAACAAAACTCGCACACACTCGCACACACACACACTGGCACACGAAAAGGACATTTGTCACTGGCAGCCGTAATGGCCGGAGGGCGTGGCGCCGCCTCTCCATCGTCTCTCCCAGCCAAAGGTGTGCGCATGTCGTTTAAATAAATTATTTTCCTCAAGGAAGTGCAATTAAGAAAATGTTTCATAAATTTTCCTGCCTCTGCCTGTGCCCTGACCCTGACACTGGACTCTTGGACTCTTGGACTCTTGGACTCTCGGACGTGGCCCTAGTTTTCGGTGAAGGTTTCTAGTTTTCTAACCCGGCCGGAGGAGCAATTAGGCAAAAGTGTGGCCAGGGCCAGGACCTGATGATGTGTCTCATTAGTCGAGAACTCTTTTATTCATGGAGCGGCAAGGGATTCGAGGGAAAGCGGCGGGGAGAGCTTCTAAAGTTATTGCCCACTTCGCAGGAGGCGGAAATAATTAATCGAACACATCCGTTGCACACCCTTTGAGCCTTCGGCAAAGGCAGCAACTGGAGCAGAACTCGAGTGGGTCTAAAAATAAAGCCAAAGGAGTGCTGTATGTGTGTGGAAAATATAGAAAAAGTATTCTTAAAAAAAAGAAAAAAAAAATAGGAAGTTAACAAGAAGTGTAAGGGGGAAATCGAGGCAAATCGAGGGCGGCATTTGTCACACTAATGATGTGCAGATGCACGGCGATAAAATGTTTTAAAAATTTGTTGTATTTTAGGTCAAGTTTTAAAGAGTTAAGGAGTAGACTCTTAAGCATATTATTATTACAAGGTTTTTATAAAATGATATTAATTATTTTAAAAAATATAGTAAAATTGGGGAAATAAGTAAGCAAAATCTGCTCCAGATTTGATCTTCAACCTTTAATTATTCTTAAAAACTTTCCTCTGATATTTATTATTATTATACCCTGCAAGAAACGATCCGTAAATTTGTAGAAAAAGAATTATAACTTCTTTGTTTTTTAACATTTCTTGATCAACTCTTGGTTATGAGCTTTATATATGATTTCAGATTTTTAGATTAAATTCTATAAAAATCGAACTTATATATCATATAGCTGCCATGGGAATTAGCTTCCTTTCTTGTCCTCCGAGTATCTGCTTAAAGATGCATAAAAATCTATAAAACTTTAACTTGGCTTCTTCGTCCTGCTGCTAGTCTCATAAAATAAAAAAAAAAATTAACCAAATAACCATTAGCGGGAGCAAAACACGGGGGTGGTAATGGATGGATCTATATATATTTTTTGGGGGGAACCAAATTGTAATCAAATTTAATTGGTGCACAAGAAACAACGTTCGGGGGGAGGAGGAAACCCGAAACCAAACCTCAAAAGAAGGGCAGGAAATTTCCCATTGTTTGTTATTATGGAGGAAGGCCGCTCGCCGCCGCTCGCAGGACACTCGAATGAAAAGCTTGTTAACTTAATAGAACCAACTGGGCCGAGGCGAGCTCTTAATTTATTAATGACACTCGCTGTATTCCTTCGGAGTCCTATTTTCCCCTGAACTAGTCTACATGTCAACGAAATGTTTTGTGTCCTGTTCCAGGAACTGGAGTTCATATATATATATTTATTTGCACTGTATGTATGCTCATGCTTTATATATAGCTGCCATATCGAATATGTCCCATTAGCATAATTTCGATCGATACACGCTTAATGCTTAATTGCTCGCCAGGGTATTTTTTTTTCTGAAAGATGATTTGAGCCACTCGATGATGGGTGGCTTGCTGGTGATTGATGACGCGATTGAAGCTGTCAAAGAAATCTGAAAAAGGGGTGTCCTTCGAGGAAGTAAGAAACCAAGGGGAAGGAGTTTGTAGCCAGAAATAGTCTCAGGGGAAAGCTTATATCACAAGAATTTAATATGAATTCTTCCTTAAGCTTAAAGCTTATTTAAATATTTATTTATACCTTAAACTCTTAATTAAAATAATAATTAAAACAAGAAATTTATTAAGCTGGTTGGTAAAAGAAAATTATTACAAAAAATGCACTCTAAAGAACTCGCCAGCTTAAGCCAGCTTTTCAGCTTCAGTCCTTCAATCATTTGGCTTGCCTTTTTTGCATGTCCTGCAAGCAGGACCAGAAGCAGAAGCAGAAGCAGGACCTGCTGGCGCCGCATTCCCACTGCCAAATGGCCATAAATTGCCGGCCATAGTTATCGATAAACGATAGCCAGGACCTGCCTCCATTTTGCCCAAGCAAAATGCAAACGTGTTAACAACGGCCACTTTCTGTGTGTCCGTGTGAGTCCTAGTGTGTGCTGGTGTGTGCCCTGGTGTGTGTGTGGGGTAGTTTTTTGATTTATACTCGTGTGCATATTAATATGGCGTTAAAATATGATGCCAAAATTTATGTGTGAAAAACAGGGCGGTGCAGCAGCTGAAGCCACCAACTACAGCACCGCAGAAGACATTATTGCGATTCTCTTGGCCCGAATGGCAGCATGAGGACCAAATTTATGACCATCTCTCTCTCTACGCTCGCTCTCTCTCTCTCTCTCTCTCTCTCTTTCTCTTTCTGTCTCTGTCGATTTATGGGCGCACATTTGGCCAAAGCCGAATCGAAAATCCAGCCAAGACGAACGCAAAGCAGCAGCTATATGCTGTTCCATCGGCACAGGCATAATTCAGACCTTTAATTGCACTTTTTGGCGCAAGAAATATTCGATATATTTATATATTTTATGAAATGCCAATAAATACAAGAAGGCATTATTTAAAATTTTAATTCTCACTTTGACATGTACTGATAAGTACTTTCAATAAATACCTGCTGGTAAAGTGCCTTTAATTTATTTAAATAATCGATAAATCAATGTTAACGCTAAGGTAAAAATATCCAATTATCGATAAATATTGATAAAATATACTTAGCACTTCGTTCTAAAGAATTGCAAAGAAATAAAGAAAATGTATAAATTAATTTATCTATTTTTAGTGAAAAATATTCATCGAAAAACAAAGTCGAAATACTCGGAATAACAATATTTCGATAGCTGAACAGAAATCCAATATAAAGCAATAATAAAATCGATTTGTATAATGATTTCCACCATGAGTATAGATAAAATAAGTGATTAAATTTATTTACTTATTTTTATCGATATAAATCCAAAATTAAATTAGGAAAAAATGTCTTTAAATCGTTGAAATGTCGATAAACATCCACAAATCATTGAAAACACTTCCAAAGTCGAAACATGAAGCAAATCTTTCAGTTTATAAATCTATTCATATATTAAACATCGATAGATATCGATAAACAACCCAATTCATTTTTCTGGAATTTTTTCTTATAATTTCTTTAATCCTTTTTCCGATCCTTTGCAGCAGTCAACTCGATGAAGCCGAACATGGACAGCACCAACTGCATTTTAGTGCAGGACGTCAAGTCGCAGCCCCACGACCTGCGCGGCGGCCTGGCCAAGGCGAACGAGAAGGGCGTGGCCACGGCCTATCCGACAGAGGAATCGATCCAGACCAGCACCTCGGACCACAATCACAACCACAACCACCAGAACGGGCTGAATGCGGCGGCTGGAGGCGGAGTGGGCGGCGTTGGCGGCAATGCGGGCATTCAGCAGCAGCTGCTGCTGCAGCAACAGCAGCCGCACTCGATTAACCAGCCGCTGACACCGTTGGATGCCACGAATACCCAGCTGCAGGATCACCAGCAACTCACCTACGGCGGCGGCATAGCCGGCTCGAACGGTGGCCTCAACGGCGGACTGGGCGGTCAGTTGCTGCAGCCGAACGGCGGAATGGCTGGCCACCATCATCATCAGGCGCTGCAGCCGCAGCTTGGCGGCGTCGTCGAGCTGAAGGAGTTCAACGAGGCCTACCATGCCACCATACCCGCCTATCAGTTCTGGACACTGGAATTCCGCAACAAGCATCCGGCCTTCATCCGATTCAACTTCACCCTGCCCTGGGGCGCCCACTTTGCGGTCTATTCGCGCCGCAATGTGGCGCCCTCGGTGACGCAGCACGATTTTGTGGAGTTCATCAAGGGCGGACGTCTCGATAGTCATCTGCGGCATCGTCGCAGCTCCAACGGTTCTATCAACTCCATTTCCGCCGGCCAACAGGATGTGGAGCTGTATCGAGAGGAGGAGCGCGACAGGAGTCGTCTCCTAGAGGAACACGATCGCGAAGACTCCGAGCAGGACGAGAGCCACAGCTTCGAGTCGAGTGAGGCTTACGATGTGGAGACACCGCTGGATACCGCCAAGCAGCATCTGCAGAGGATCGGCAAGCCGCAGGGTAGCCATTGGCTCAACAAGAGATCCGCCGGCGATTCCGGTCTGCCCGCTCTCGACGTGGACGCCATGACGGTGAATGTCTCCCTGCTGCAGTATCTGGACACGGGCCTATGGTTCATTTCGGTCTACAACGATGAGTTGGTGGCACACTCGGTGTCCCTGCTGGCCGAGGAGGCCGAGGGCGTCAGCACCACCTGTCCGAATGACTGCTCCGGACGTGGCAGCTGCTACCTGGGCAAGTGTGACTGCATCGATGGCTACCAGGGCGTGGACTGTTCAAAGAGTAAGTGTTATCCATTTATGGAATTTATGTATTTTAAATAATTTTTTTTTACACTTTTTTTGTAATTTCAAAATGGGGAAAGGGGTTAGGTCGGGATTTGCTTGTTTGCTGGAGTTCAATTTTTCTCTTATTTTTTCTCGTTATTAATTTATTTTTAAAATTATTTAGTATATCAATTTTCGTAATATTATTGTAGTATGGTTGTAGTATTGTTGTAGTATTTTTGTAATATTATTTGAATCTTATTGTAGAATTGTTGTAGTATTTATTTTTTAATTTTTGTTTTATTGTAGTATTGGTGTAGTATCGTTGTAGTATTGTTGTAGTATTATTAAAAAATTATTTGATAATTTTTGTTGTATTTTTGTAATATTTATAGTATTTTTGTAGCATTTTAATAGTTTCCTTGTATTATTTTCTTTTTTGTGGTATTGTAATATTGTTACAGTATTGTGATAGTACTCTTAGTAGTGTTGTAGTTTTGTTGTAAAATTGTTCTATTGAAGCATTTTTACTGCGCAGTAACTTTGCTCCCTTGAATTTTATTTTATTTTTCCCACTGACTGACCCCAAACTCGTCGGGGGCTTTTTCTGTTTTTTTGGTAAGCTCCTTCACTCATTTTTCACCATTTTCCATTTTTGCAGGCGTCTGTCCCGTCCTGTGCTCGGCCCATGGACACTATGGCGGCGGTGTGTGCCACTGCGAGGAGGGGTGGAAGGGCGCCGAGTGCGACATTCCGGTGGGCGAGTGCGAGGTGCCCAATTGCTCCAGCCATGGACGCTGCATCGAGGGCGAGTGCCACTGCGAGCGCGGCTGGAAAGGACCCTACTGCGATCAACGTAAGTGTCAAGGACTCTCTTTCTCTTTTACCAAAAATAATACACTAAACTTAAAACGAGATGAGACTTTTATAAAATTAAAATTTTTTAAAATATAAAAAAGAGAGATTTTTAAACTCTTTTTAAACAAGTTTCCCCAAAATTCATATTTGTATAGGACAATGTTTAAAACTCTCCTAGGAACTAGTTTTTATACTTTTTTTTCAAACATATAAATAGCTTATGAATTTTCGCTTAGTGTGGCCTTCCGCTGACTTGGCATAAAAATGCTAAAATTATTTATTTGCCTTGTTTGCAATTTGGTGCCAGGCCTCGGTTCCGGGGCCATGTTGACACTGCCCGATAAGGACACCGCCCTGGACAAGGACACGTGGTGGACGGTTGGGCAAAGGGACCACGACGACAACGACGACGGTCCAAGTGGATGCCAAAATATTTCAGTTATTATGCCGACACCTCCACCGGTCTCCTCTCCACTCTTCTTTTTCTGAGGCCCCCAGAAAATATTCTGGCTCCCGAAAATTAACAAAGCGAAGGAAGGAGAGAAATGCCAACAATTTTTACCGACTCTTCGCACGGTTCTTCCCCGCCAGCAGTCGGGAGATAACTTTGAATTAGCCTAAAAGCAGGCAACGAAAGCCGAGGCGCATTTTAAAGAGGAAAAACAGGACGAAGAGCGTCTCTGTAAAAACAAGGAATTGTTAAATAATTTGCCAGCCAAGAAGGAATGTGCCAGAAACTAAAAATAGGACATTGTTTAGGAGATACTCTGAGAAAAAGCTGATACTTTTTACTTATTTATTTTGTAAATTAATATAATTCATGGGTTCTGATTTATAGCAATTTAAAGTACAAATTTAGCGGGTTTTTAAATTTAATTAAAATATATTCCCCTGACAAATTGTCAAATACATTCTGGTTATATTTTTCACAACAAAATCCATGTACCCCTTGGTTGAAGTAGCACAAAAAATGGCCCATAAAATATGCAATATGCAACAATACGTGGAATGTGTCTGCGTTTGCCGTTCTCTTTCTTTTTTTTTTTGCACATTTCTGTGTACTTAAATATGGGAAGGGACCCTGAGACCCTTGGCATACAAACAAAAACAAACAGGGACAAACAACAAACAGAATCCGAAACAGAAACAGAAACAGAAGCCAGAAAATAAAGAGAGCAAAAAAAAATAAGCAGAGGAAAGGAAAACCGTTGAGCAAACATAAAACGTATAAAATCGAATTTATATGTCGAGAGCATATTTCTCATACACGAAAAGTAAAATATCAGCAGGCAACAGGAGCAAAAAAAAATGGAGAAAAGAGAGGAAAATGGGAAAGCGAGGCAGAAGTCGAAGTCGAAGCAAAAACAAAACAAAAGAGGGAAGAGTGGAAAAATTGCAACAACTGCGCAAAATTACCAACTTGAACTAAACTGGAATTTCATTTTAATGACCACTTTCGTACGTGTCTAACATACTAATCATGTCATGTGTGTGTGTCAGAAAACAAAATAGGAAAGAGACCCAGAGGAGGAGCACCTAACCAGGACGAAAAGCTTTTTGTTTAGGGAAGACTGTCACGATTTCAGTGCCCCACCAAATATGGGATAAACATAGAGGAGTATAGTACTATATGAGGTTTGTTTTTGGGGAACTACAAGTGGAAAACCTAAAGAATATATCTCTAGTATCCGCTAAAGTGTATTATGATACTATGATACTATGATACTATGATACTATGATACTATGATACTATGATAATATGATACTATGATACTATGATACTATGATACTATGATACTATGATACTATACTATACTATAAATAGAAGCAATAGGAATTTAAATAGAGTTTTCTAGGTATTTTCAATAAATACCTCAAGTCAAGCTTAAAGAGTTAAAAATTATATGTAATATGAAATATTAAGGAGACTGATATATATCCCAAGAATTAACTTTTTTTTTAAGCCATACCTTTAATATTATTTAAACCAAAGACCCACCTTATAAACATAAACCCAACCCTATACATCATATACCTCTTCAAACCTTCACTTAAAGCCTTCTCCCTTGTACAATCACCTCTGTTGTGTGTGTTGACTAACAATCGTTTTGTACTCTTTCTCTCTCACCCTCAAAAAAAACCAAACCAAATGCTGACCTTTCACCCCACCGCCTGCTCTGATGACGATGTTGATGATGATGATGATGATGACTTTGATGATGGAATCAATACAGACGACTGCCTGGACCCACTCTGCTCTGGACACGGCACCTGTGTCGCCGGCCAGTGCTACTGCAAGGCGGGCTGGCAGGGCGAGGACTGTGGAACCATTGACCAGCAGGTGTACCAGTGTTTGCCCGGCTGCTCCGAGCATGGAACCTACGACCTGGAAACGGGACAGTGTGTCTGCGAAAGGCACTGGACGGGACCGGATTGCTCTCAAGGTGAGTTCTCCTTATTCCACAGCTTGTAAATCCTTCCAGAAATTGATAGAAACCTCTACACAAAAATATGTTGAATGTTTTAACTAATGAAAACCCGACACAGTCCTTAAACTAGCTAGAAATTCTAGGGAAAATGTGATGTTCTGCCTTTCAAATCCCTAAAATACACAAAGAAAGTCCTAATTCCGTGGCCTTAAATTGTACAAAGACAAAGCAAGTGGGGCCGTAAAGCATAGTAGCCGTAAAATCAGGTACATATATAGCCGGGACCAATCACTCTCGAGATCTGTCAGATATATATTGCTGCTCCTGGCTCTCGGCTCCTGGCGAATATGATGATGTTTTATGGCCACAACTAAACCCGAAATTAGAATGGAATGCTGAGTCATAAAGCCGGGACTTCCAATTAGGCCCACAACCGGGGTCCATAATCGTGGAGAGCAGGAACAGAAGCAGTAGCAGAAGCAGGAGCAGGAGCTGGAGCTCAATAAAACAAGCAGCTTATGATGCCACCGAAGGCCAAAGGACACGGACACGGACACGTCTCGCTGAGGCACGCACTCCTAATTTGCTTAACTTTTTAGCACCAGAAGGGAGGTAGAAGCAGGAGCCAGGTAGCAAGGATTCGGGCGGGGTGCATACTATATAGGATATATGGTATTGGGGGGAGCCCCACGTTGACGACTCCTTCCGGCGTAATGAAGCAGAGTCTCATAAAAATTCATTATTTATTTAATACGCCAGAATGGCACTGCTCTGAAAAAAGAGAAAAAAACAAAAGCAAATAAAATAAATTTACGCCTGCGAACAAAAGTCATGTAGAGCCGGAGGAAAAACCAACCCCGGAAAAGCCCAGATTATGAACTAAACCATAAATTAAAGCTAAAAGTGAGGAGGAGGGAAAGTAAACCGCCCCCCGCAAACAATTCAAATTCAAAATTCCAGCAGAGATAAAAACTGAATAAAACATGCTTTGATTTTTGGCAAAATTCAAGCACAGAAAAGCAACCTTAAATATATTATTAAGCTTCTCGAGAAATCCTAATTCAAAAGCCATAAAGGATAGCACAAGTCAAGCAAATCATGTCCCAGGCTTCGATCCCTGAAGTAACCCGCAGTCCGTGAACCAGAACAGTTGACCATTTCCAGCTGGGAAAATCCACGGGAAAAGTTCTCCGGAAAAGCGAAGGCGGCGGAGGGTTCGGGGTGTGAGTCTTGTTAGCAAAGTGTGCCACCACGTAAATGTTACATTTATAATGCTGTTTTTATGGTTCCCGTTCTTGTTCCCCTTCTCAAAGTTGGGAGAGAGACTGTGTCGCAGAAGCTTTAATGAATTTAAATGAAAAGTCTAGCAGAAAAACAAGCTGTTCGAGGAGAAGAAAGTGTAATTTAATTGGGATTTCTTGTCAAGTATCTCTAGTTAAGCAGTTTTAAATACGATTTAAGAGAGAGCTTTAAATTAACGTTCTAATTCCATCTCTTTTTTCCATCTATTTCCCGTTTCACAGCTGTCTGCAGTTTGGACTGCGGCCGGAATGGTGTCTGCGAGTCCGGCAAATGCCGCTGCAACTCCGGATGGACCGGCAACCTGTGCGACCAGCTGCCCTGCGATTCCCGCTGCTCGGAACATGGACAGTGCAAGAATGGCACCTGCGTCTGCTCCCAAGGATGGAATGGCCGTCACTGCACGCTGCGTAAGTACACAGATTTTATGGTTTAGTTTATAGTTTCAAAATACAGAGAGAGAAAAACGGGGTGAAAACGGAACTAAGCAAGCAAATATGAAAAATATATGAGCTTTGAAAGTAAAACAACATAAATTTAACAATATATTTATCAGGCTTATTGAAAATTCAGTACTCAAGAAACACATTTTAGCTTTAAATAGTTAAAATTATATTAAATTATTCCTCAAGTGTGCGACTAAAATTCCCAAATGAGAAGTTGGATACAAGATTTAACTAAATTAAAATTAAATTCAAATTTATCACCAGCCACCAGCGTTGCTCTATAATTCCCAAGTAGAAAGTTGGCAAAGAGACACAGATAGTTAAATAAGCTGTACAATCTCCTTAATTCTCATTAAAACCCATAAGAAAAATATAGAAATTTAATTTTCGAACAAGATTTATAGTAATTAAAATTAAATTAAAATTTATTACCATCTTTGCGCTATAATTCCCAAGTAGAAAGTTGGCAAAGGGACAGAGAACTAGATAATGAATGAAATTTCTTAAACACTTAAAAAGAAAACCATTGAAATTGAATTTAAAATTAAATCAAACCCACATAAAATTTAACTTAAAGTTTTTTTTAGCAGAAACAACGGTTTGTGTGTTTGCTGAACTTGTAGATTTTTCCAAACATATTTATTTCCCGGGCTTGTGGCCAAAAATCGATGGAAAACAACATTGCGGTGCCTGCAGTTGCCACGCCCCCGCCTCTGCCTCCGCCTCCGACTCGGCTGTCAATGTTGCTGCCGTCGCTGTCGTTTGCTGATTTTAAGTTTTTATTTTTTACTGTCGTGCTTTTTATCAATTTCGGGTTCGGCTTTTGCTTTTTGCTGGCATTCGGGAGTCGATGCACCAAAGTATTTTGTACATGTTTACGCCATTTGCTCTCCACTCTCAGCCCTCTTTTGAATTTTCACCCCCTCCCCCTTTGCTTTTCGGGGATTTCCCCGAACCTGCCAGCGCATTTTCCTGCTTGGTTTTTTCTCTTTTTTTCTGTTGGTTGGCTGAAAGTGCGTTTGACAGTTTTGCCGCCATGACTTAACCATGTTGTTTGAGGCACAAACCCGAAAAAACAAAAAAAAAAACAACAAAAGCAACAAAGGATACGACTTTCGGCAGGATACAGGCACTGCAGCATGATAAGTAGCTATCGATTGACAGTGATTAAAACTTTAAAAACAAACAGTCATGTTGCAAAAACATCCCAGCGAGAGGCAAGAGGCAAGAGGCAGCAAGGAAGAGGCAGGAAGGAAGCCCCCGAGGCGATGGCGGTGGCTCAGGCATGCATGTAATGGCATTACAAACCCCCTTTGGTCCTGTTCCCTCTGCTCTCCCTCCCCCCAGTCCTGCGATCAACATTTCGTTGACGTGTGCAAAACCAATAAAACTTCCGACGTCATTCAGAGTCACAAGCAATCTTAGTAGACCTCTCTCTCTCTCTACAGGATACTCCTCCTGTTCGTCCTGCCTTGTGTGTGTCTCCCCCCCCTGGGACACTCTTTCAATCGATTCAAGTGGCGCAGGGGCGTGGCTTTAGGGGGGTAACAAGACTACATATGGTTTGGTATCAGAATCCGTGTCTGTGTCTGTGCCTGCGTTTCGCTGTAGTATTTTTAGAAAGTCGCTACTTAACGACTTTGGCTCAGTGTTGCCAGCAAAAAAAAATAAGTTTAAATGTCAAAGGTGGCTAGGAAATACATCTTAAATATAGAAATGCTAAGGAAATGTATAACTGCTTGAAAATAGGGAACATCAGGCTTAAAAAGGTTAATCTTTCATTTGATAATAACTCTTTTTCATTAGAATCCTTTTCCTGACTTTTCTAACTAAAATTTCTTTATGAAATAAATCCTAAAATACATTTAAAAACCCTTTTATAAACTTCAGTCGTTCTGTATTTTTTTACTATTAAAACATCTTCTTCATCAGTATCCTTTTCCTTACTATTCTTACTTCAATTTGTTAATATTTATAACCAATTTCTTTATGAAATAAAACCAAAAATACATTTCAAAATCATTTTCTGAACTAAAAACTCTCTCTATTTTTTCCTATATTTGTATTTAAAACAAAAAAATTAGCTAAATTTCTCTTTAAAAAAGTAGTCAAAAAGTCATCGCTTTGGGTCCTGCACATGAACGAGGCGCATCCCTGCACAGATTAGTCCTTTCAGCCGAAATGCAGTCGAGTTGCCTGCAACTTCAATGCGGCAGAGTTGATTGAATTCGAAACAGAGATTTCTAGCGAATTACGCGCCACCGAAAACTCCACTCAATTGGCTCTTTTCAAAAGGGGAAAAAGGTGGGGTATTCGTAGGGGTTTCCAGAGGGGTTTCCAGGGGGGTTTCTAGGAGGACAGACAGACACTCGTAAGCTCCATGCATAGTTGATGTCGTAGTTACATTTAGTTGCCGGGGGATTGGCCCCTTTGGCTTCCTTTATTTCTCTATTGCCATTTCTATCACCCGCCGTCGTCGTCGTCGTCGTTGTCTCATTCAAATATTTACAATGTTTTTACCCATCTTTCCATTTTTTTCAACTTTTTTCTGTTGTTTATTTTTTATGCTTGCTGGGATTTTATTATGGATTGTAAAATATGTGCAGAAGTGTGTGTGTTTTTCGGGGAGATTACAACATTTTTTCAATGGCCAGGCATAAAAAGCGAGGGATTTGTCCGCCGAAAGTGATAAAATAGAGGAGAAATAAGCTCCCGGTGGAAAAGCCAAAATAAAAATAATAAAAAAAGGACATTCATAAGGGAGGTGAAAAACCTGCAGAGCGCTACTGTGGCTTAAATACAAAATGTGTAAAAAAAACCCCACAAACTTGAACTTAACACAAAAAAAAAAAGAGAGAACCTAATGGGAATATGAATGGAAAATGCGAGGTTAAAATGTAGTCATATATATAGAGTTATATATATAAATGGATAGGTTCGGATTACGAAAATAATAAACATGCGGTTAGTGGCCTTTTTTTCGCATTCCTGCTCCTTAGTACTTTATATATATTAAAATGGCTTCAATTTGGTTTGGTTTCTTTTTTTTGTCGGAGTGAAAAACATGCGGCTATTTGGGTTTAAGAGCTGGCATTTCATATTATTATTTTTATGGGGAGCACATATTATGTTAGTGATTAAAAAAAATGTATTTAAATGTAGAGAGAGAAAATGTACAAAAAACATAGAAGAAGTTTTTCATTTGCGCTCTTTAGGTTACTTAACTTTGGATCTCCTAATAACCTTTAAATTAAGGTTCCAATAATTAATATGAAAATGTAGCAAATGTAGCAAGTAACTTAAGGAACTCCCTTCCTTTAGAGTCTTGCAATCTCGTTTTAAAATCCAGTTTGTAAACCATAAACTTGGCCATTTCGCTTTGGCCTTTTATAGTTCGAGGTCTAAATGCCAGTCCACACAGATTTGACAGATTCTCCTTCTCTTCCTTCGCAATATATGTTGTATTTGCAACAACACTTGAAGTTATTGCCAATATGTGCACACAAACACGCACTCACAGGGGGGCAGGACTCGAGAGGACCTCGTAAACAGGAAGGCAGTAACAACCGAGGAAGTCATTTTATGCGCCGCAAACTTTTTAACATGCCGGAAGCTGAGTTAGCAGCATTCCCTTCCCTGCAAATGGGGTGCCAAGGGGGTCGGAAAGGGGGTCGGAAAGGAGGGGCTGTGCCGCTTACCTTACCCCATTTTGCAAATGACACATGTCAAGTGACATTAACTTTGCGTCAAATGCTGTCGTGGCACAAACAAATAAAGCCAGAATGATGGTAACAAAAAAAAAGGGGGAAAAAAAGAAAGAAAGTTAAGTAAAATTTCAGATGCTCTTTAGAGAGCAGCAAAGATAAAGCTGGAAATAAAAATATAACTAAAGGTTACAAGTAAATATGATATAAATTCAAACAGCTCATTTTGTGGCTTGAAAATAATATTTCAAAGCTTCAGTAGTAGTTTTAAAACATAATATCTATTTTTATAGCTATTATTACAATTCAAAATAATATTATTTCAATGAAAAAATTAACTGAAACCTTTAAAATAATATTTCAAAGCTTAAAATGCAGCCTTAAAACTTAAAATCTATGCCTATTTTCCTCTTTTAAACCTAAACTTCACAAGAAAGATAATTTTATTAATATCAAGAGTCTCATATAGCAGATGAACCCCCTGAAAGGGTAACCCCAGAAAAAAAAAGAGTAAAAACGAGGCCAAATCATCTATCGTTAGGTTACGTTCCGTTGGGTTTGGGTTTTTATGTTTGCCCAACATTTTCATCGAGAGCCAAAGGTTAACTGCCACCGAGAGTGAGAGCAAACATCAACATTATTTTTATATTCATGATGTTGACTCCCCTTCGAGGGGGTTCGTTCGGTTTTCAAATGGGAAATACCCGTGTTATCATTCAATTTGAAGCCACTCGATCCGGACAGTTTGCTCTTAATTACAGCGAACCATTTTGCAGAAATCTCGGCGCGTTAAATAAAATTACAGCGCACAAAGGACTAAGGATTTTTCCGAGAGAGTGTGAGGGGGTAGTCCTTCAGCATTTCAGCATTTAATGAAAACAAAACTTGTAACACACACTTGTCAATTTTTACACATATATGTAATCATTAATAGCCATTAAAATGCCGTTTTGCATTATTTATTATTTATTTGGCGCCCAACAATTACGGGAATTAAAACCACTCGTGTTACCCACTTTGTGGGGCTTCTGGACAAAATTCCAACAATATTTTAATAAACAAATACATGCAATATATTTAATTTTTACATAATGTAATAATATATAATATATATTTCCCCCACAGCTGGCTGCGAAAATGGTTGCTCTCGACACGGTCAGTGTACCCTGGAAAATGGCGAATATCGCTGCGATTGTATCGAAGGATGGGCTGGTAGCGATTGTTCGATTGCCCTGGAACTCAACTGCAAGGATAATATCGATAACGATGGCGGTAAGCGGGATAAGAGATGTTTTATGTCATATTTTGTGCGCTTTCGAGCACTATAACATATCATTTTGTGATCGTAACGGCACTTGCTGTGCATTTTGTGCTCTTAGCTGAATAAATCGTGATCATAACAGCACTTGTAGTGCCTATAACAGCGTATAACAGCTTATAACAGATCATATTGTGCTCATAGCATGGTGTTATAACAGTACAAAGTTCCTTAAAAAGAATTGATTTGAAAATATTTAATAATTTCCCAACTTCCAGATGGCATGACCGATTGCTCAGACAGCGAGTGCTGCTCTCACCCCGCCTGCTCGGAGCACATCATGTGCCTGTCCTCCAACGATCCCGTCGAGGTGCTCCTCCGGAAGCAGCCGCCCTCGGTGACGGCCTCCTTCTACCAGCGGGTCAAGTTCCTCATCGAGGAGAACTCGGTGCAGTCGTACGCGCACATGGACGAGTACAGCGAGAAGTAAGTGATGCGCCATTGGCCTAAGATCTAGCCCCTAGAATATATATATACCCGATATATAGCCTATATATATATATATACATATACGTATGCGTCTGACTCTTAGTGCGCAGGGATCTGAACCATATGACCATTGACCATATAATAATATCTCAATATCTCAATATATATATACGAGAGGGACTCTTGAGTTAACTTTTCTTCGATCTTTTGAGTTCTTGAGTTTTTGAGTTGCAAACACGGATCGTCTTTGTATAGCTTATATATGTATATGTAGAGGGCTAGAATCGTGCCCCACATACGATCCGGTTTGCGATTGAGAAAATTTGTTCATTGGAATTGCGTTTGAACTTTTTCCGTTTTCGGTTCTGTGTGTGTTTTCTTTAAGCTTTAACGGGTGCAATGAAGGGAAAAAGCTCAAATTTATTCTGTATGAAGCGCATATATGTATATATAAGCAGATAGAGCTACAGATACTAATCCAACTATATATACATATATCGCATTTTACGTTATGCTTTTACAAACTCAAAACGAAAGAAAAAGATAAATCTGTTTATTTTAAAGCCAAACTTCAACTAAACACACTTCCAACTAGTCTCAATCAATCGAAAATCAGTCGACAAAAAATATGAAAAAATACCTAAAATCAAGAAGAAGCAAAAGAAATGAAAATCTAAACCCATTCACATTCCCACAATCCCGAACGCCTCTCTCCCCTCAATGAGTCTATCATTTATGCGCTTGAAAAAATATTAAAAAAAAGATCTAAACATAATATTGAGATGAGAATGAAGGAATCTCAAGACAAAATGTTGAATTTCCAAAGTTTTCTTTTCTCTTGTTCCTCTGAGTTCTCTCCCCACCGTTCCGTTCCGTTTCCGTTTCGTTTCGTTCCGATTCGATCTCTTTGATTTGATCCTCTGATTTTTCCCAACACAAAAAAAAAAAGAAAGAAGAAAGAAAGAAAAGAGGAAAACGACATTTTCCTAGTTTGAGCTTTTTCTTTTCTTGCCTGAATGGGAAATGCAAAGCCAAGAAGATATGAAAAAAAAGATATGCCCGAAAATAAGAAAAGAAACTCACAAAAAACTATATACTTTTCCGTAGTTTTCCAAAACAAAATTACTTGCTCTCTCTCTCTCTCTATCTTCAGTTGATTCCCTTGAGTTTTTCGAGTTTTCCGGGTTTACTTTTCTTATTTCCATTCCTTTCTGCCGCCTCATTTCTCTCATTCTCGAACTCGAACTCTCAACATGGAGCAAGAAAAATCGAATCTGAATTATTTGACGAGAAAAAGCGAATATATAATGATAGCACTTCATTGAGTATGTGTGTTGTCTAGTGTAAACCTCCTTGTGTTCGTCTAACCCCAAAAATAAAAATGTACTAAATATATAAAAAAAAATGCAAATAAAACCAAAAACAAGTGATGTAGAAACGAGATAAAACCTGCGAAGAAAGCAAGGCCTCGATGTATGAGTAAGTGGCCAGCCAGATCGATCTATATAAGTGTTACGACTAAGAACCAGACCTAGCTACATTATCGATAGTTTACTTTACCTTTGATTTGCTTTCGTTTCGTTTCCTTAAGCTTCAGACTTTACCAACCGCAGCCTAGTCTGTCATTGTATTCTATATATTATATATAACTATAGCGTGTCTCTTCAGTTGTTGCTATGATTTCGTTTCTGATTTATAAAGACCCGAAACCGAAACCCCTTTTTTAATCGAAAAAAAAAGAACTACGCCGATGTCAAGACCAAGAAGAGAAGATTCCCACAGAATTTACAAGATCACAAGACCGATGAGCGAATTTGATTTTGAGTTTAAGCTTCCGTTTCGAATTCCCCCGTTCCCCCGTATGGTTTCCTCTTCATTTCGTTTCGTTTTGTTTCTGTTTCTATTCCGTTTCCGCCTGAGTTGAGCATTTAACCAACTAACCATACTAAAACCAAGCAAGATGATATGTCAGCTAACCCGAAGATGCCCGCCGATCTCCGCCTTCGTCTCGCCTTCGTCTCTGTCTTCGTCCAAGTCTCATCATCCGACTAAGTGTGTTCGTCAAATGTGTTCTTTTCCGTTCGTTTCTCAGCGTGTCTTACTTTCCGTTTTCCGTTTCGTTACCAGTTTATTTTCCGTTTCGTTTCCTTTCGTTTCGTTTCTCCTCTTTGGTTCACTAAGCTATGAAAGTACAAATCTCCACCTTAGGTATGCTAAAAGTTAAACAAAAACAAAAAAAAAAAACAAAAACCAAAAAAAAAGAAAAAAATATTACCAATTGTTAAGCAATATCAAAGTTTGATCAATTCGTTAACGAAACGCATTTTTGTCTTTTGATTTCTTTTTTATTGTCCTGTCAATTAATTGTGTACTGTCCTACTCTGTTGCTGTGGCTCGATACCTTCATGTTGTGTGCTAAACCAAAAAAAAAAAAAAAAAAAAAACAAAACCAAATCAAAAATCCAAATCAAATTTCAACACCAAATCAATGTGCATTTCCCACATGCAAAAATCTAAAAAAAAAAAAATATGAAAACATAAAAAAATCCTACGTTTCAACCCGTGAATTTGTAGTCTCTTCTGGAGCTCGTTCACACCTTGGTAAGTCGAAAAAAAAAAACAAAACACTACAAAAAAAAAAAAAGGAAACACAGACGTTAAATTTTTTTGGAAAAGAAAAACCAAAAAAAAAAAAGAACCTAAGAAATCTATGTTACAGTCGCATCTTCTTCAGTTGATTCTGAATTTTATGTTTCCCTCATCCATTCGATCCATCGATCCATCGATCCATTATCCATCCACACGAATGCATCGAGTTTTGTTCGTTTTCGCCTTCGGTTTCCATTCCGTAAAAATGCATCCCCAAAAAATATCTCAAACACAGACACGCGACACTTTTTTGGTTATTAAAAAGTAGGTTGCATCTCTCCCAGGATCATAATTGTTTTTGCTTTAATAATGGAATTTGAATTATTATTTTATTCAAAAGCAGGCAGCCTTCTCCTTAAATATTTCAAAGTCTCTTCAATTGAAAAAATTACAAATTAAAAGTCTGCCTTGCTGCCTTTAATATTTCGTTTCTGTAATTGCATTATAATTGTGTTCCCAACACAAAAAAAAAGGGAACCCAACTTCACCCTGCACCTGCCACAATTTTTGTTGATTTTAAATTACATTTCAACACACACACACACTCTCACACACACACAAAAACCGGGAACCGCAAAAATACAGAAAAACAGAGATCGAAAAGTCAACAAATCATTCATGTAAATAAAACACGACAACAGGAGTAAAAGACAACAAGACAGAAAAACAAAAAACAAAAAAACATGAAACATAAAGCATAAAAAACTGCAACAACGGAAAATGCATTCATAATTTTTATATCTCACCGACACAAGCACGCCTCACACACACACACAGCCAGACTCTAAAAAAAATAACAGAATTCCAAAAAAATGTGCATATCATGAGTATGTTTTTCTCACATATATTTACATATCTATATATTTATTTTCACATTTTATTTCCATCGTTTTTTGCGTTGGCATACTTTGTAGGGCAAGATATAGAGAGAATCGAGAATAATCGAATCTCCCGATATATATAAATATATATATAAACCATATATATGAATAACTGTATGTGTTATGTGTACCGTGTCTATATGTGTATTATGTTCGATTTCTGTTTGTGTTTTTCCTTTCTGCCAATCAACCAGCCAGCCAATCAACCAATCAAGCGATATATTAACATCCAAACTAACCCATTCATACGATTTATGATTTTTATCGATTCTTATCGATTGTTTTTCATTTTTTTCATCGTTTTTTGGCATGCGAGCTTCGACTTGTACTCATTCTCGTTTCGGTTTCACACCTCTTCCTTCACTCTCTCTCTTTATCTGTCTCTCTCTCTCTCACCAACAATCGTTACAAGTTATGGTCCCCGATCGCCATTATATATATTATATATATTTTTGATTTACGATTTACATTCTCCATCTCCCCCGTCATCATCTCTGTCTCTCTCTCTCTCTCGAATCTCTCAGTGATCTTACGTTTCCTTTGTTTTCGTTTGATTTTTGATCAAAGCTTTTTATGGTAAAAAACAAATCTCATCAAAAATATAAATATATTTGAATCACTTTATGAGTTCTCGTATCGATTAATCTCTGTTGATGTTTTGTTAACCAAACGAAAAAACAAATGAGAAAGAATTAAGTATACAACAACTACTTGTTCGATCTACCAGTTAGGCAACCAAATGAGTATCCAAAACCAGGTCAAAAAGCAGCAAAGAAAAAAGAGAAAAAAAAAACAAACAATCAAAGCTAATAAAAAATGCAAGTAAAACTAAAGAAACAATATCTGTATATCCTTATATGTTATCACTCGAAAAAATAACAAAAAAAGAAAAAAAAAAAAAAAGAAAAACATCCCAACAAAACCCCAAACGTATCCCTAAATGTCCCAATTGTCTGCGTCTAAGCCATTTGTTTATATGTTTTCCAAATACAACGAAACTCACCCACACACACACATACATCCATCCATCCGCTCCGAAAAAAAAGAAAGAGAAAAAAACAAGAAAAATAAAAAAATCAAAGTTAAATATAAAAAAAAGAAGAAGGAAGAACAGAAAATTCTTTTTACAAAACAATTTTTAATGAAAATTATTCCATCAGGTTTTTGCGTTTCTCGTTTCGTTTTCTTTGAAAGTTTAGCATTTTTGTTTTATTGTTCGAATATTGTGTATATATAAATCCAAATATATATGCATAAGTATTTAGTTTTGAAAATGTCTATGCAACAATGTGATATTTTTCACGACTCACGAATATTAATATTATTATTATCGGCAACTGCCGATGAATGCCCTTGCAGAAGTCCTTTTAAAGTGAATATTCGGGGACTAACTTTATTTATTAAATATAAAATTTTTAGATCTTTAATTGAACTCACTAATATACCGAGGAATTTAATTTATAAAAGAAAAACAGAGATGCAAAAATGTGTCACCATCCATCAGCAAAAAATGGGGAAATTGTGGAAAATTAATAGAAAAAAAAAGAACAACTGAATATGTATCAGTTACAAAAAAAAAAAAAAATAATAAAGACCATTAAGTTAATGAACAGGCTTCACCGTAGGGTTATCCTGCCCGATACTTTAGAGCCTGCCCCAAATGAACCCTGAACTGATTTCCACTGAATTAATTATGCGATTTATCAGACAACTGATTTTGCTATAATTTTTTTGTATATAAAAATATATTCCAAGGAAGGGAAAATATTTATTCAAAGTTAATATGGATTTCGGGTTATATAAACTTAATTTCGGACAAGTAAAAGGGAAATATCAATCTGGGAAGTACAATTAATTTCTTTATATGACATATGATATTTAACCTGAATTAATTACTATATTTCACATCACATAATTCATTTTCCCCAACAAAGATCCATAGAATATATTGCCAGAAAATGATAAATCCCGAAGAAACTCAACCCCTAATTAGCCGCAGAATATCTGCGAATATATTATAAGTGGAAAATAATGACACTTTTTGTGTGTGTGTGTGGAAATAACCTGCTGCTGCTGATGATGATGCCATGGAAACTGGGTGACTTTGTTGTCCCGTCGTCCTGTTGTCCCGTCGTCCTGTTGGGCTGAGATTGCTGTTTTTCTTGCCGCTTTCGCTCCGATAAAGCGAAATCCAAGTAAATGCGATACGGGCGTGTCATGGGTTTTCCTTCTATATATAAAAAAATATGTATAAAGAAGGGGGCAGAAAGGGGTAACTGGCTGGGAAAATGTGCAGGAAGAAGGACTGGAGGACTGGAGTTGGTGTTGAGTCCTGTTTGGGGTGCAAGGCTGCCGCCGTTGTCAACGTCTTCGTCTTCGTCTTTGGCATTTTGGGCCGTCTTTGTCTGCTGCTCTCAGTCCTGGGTCCTGGGTCCTGGGTCCTGGGTCCTGGATTCCCCTCTCTCCCCCTTTTTGTGTCCTCTTTTTGCCTTTTGTGGCGCTCAAGTGGCATCGTTGAAAGGGGGACGATGGGGGAATGGGAACAAAGGTCCATTGTGAAAAGTTTTCGCTACTTGCAGCGGCAAATGCAAAAACTGTTAACAATAGAAATAATACACGACGAGGAGGAGAAGGAAGAAAACCCCAGTGAGGGGGTGGACGAAGGACGAAGGACTACGGACTATGGACTGCGGACGAAACAGGAAGCAGGCATAACCAGAACGGAGACTTGGCCGGAGTCAAAAGTTGAGCAGCAGCAGCAACAACGTTGGCTAAAAATTAAACAATAAACAATGGCGGGGAGCGACTATAGATTACTTCCTGTTTTGGCTGAGCAAAAAAAAAAATAAAAAGAGAGCCCAGTAAACCAAGAAAATATATAAGTAAAAAATTGCCATAAAAAGCAGGGGGTTAAGTTCGGTGTGTGGGGCTGACAGGGAATGACGGTGAAGCAGCCAGGCAGCCTGGCAGCCTGTTTAGGTGTGGCTAGTTTGCCCGCTTAAGTGGTTTTTCCCCCGCCCGGAATTTCTGCTACCTCTTTCCCCCGGGTTTTCCCCAGACCTCCCTTTGGATTTTCCCTGCACATTTGTGTATGCAAATCAAGTTGTCTGCTAAACTGATTAGTGTCAACTTGCTTGGCAGTCATCAAGTGGCTACTGGAGAATGTCGCGCTCGGTTTTGCCTTCTTTCCGGTGGGGTTTAGGGTTGTCATGGACATCCTTCATCCCCCGCACTCCCCCCGTGAACTTTTACTAAGCTGCCCTTTTTACTGCGGTTCCAGCGCTTAGCTGTCAAGTGTCTTAAGCGCTTGATCCTTGATCCCGGGCTACAGCTACAGGAAGAGGAGAGAAAGACAGTCAACAGGGAAGGCACTGAAGAAGAGATGCATCTTTCCTTTTCTTAAGGGATCTTGTCAGAGCTTAATTTATGTAGACAAGAAGGACTCTACAAAGAAAGTATACAAATTTCTCCAGTTATTTCCCAGATTTGTTTTGCGGCTGCCAGAATATATTTTGATTATATTTCCATTTATTTGCCTTTGTTTTACAAAGTAAATAAATTAAAAAGTCACCTTTAGGAATATTTCTGCAGGCATTCTCTTATCAACCAGGACTAGGGCTTTTCCGCGTAGCTTTTCCGTTTTTTTTCTATTTTCTCTTATCGCCAGAGGGAAACTGCAGAAAAAACAAAGGGATGTGAATGAAATTTACAGCATACAAGTTGCATATAAACCAAAATTAATACCCAGTTTTTGAGGACGAACTGATAGTGGAAAGCGGGAAATTTTCGGGTGGAAAGAAGTAGAATAGAAATGAACCAGTTAAAAAAAAAACATAGTGAAACAGTAAACAGAATGAACAGAATGAACATTTTAAACATAATGAACAGAATGAACATTTTAAACGGAATGAACAGAATGAACAGAAGTGAAGAGAAGTTGAAAGTTGCACATAAACCAAAATTAATACCCAGTTTTTGAGGACGAACTGATAGTGGAAAGCGGGAAATTTTCGGGTGGATAGAAGTAGAATAGAAATGAACCAGTAAAAATAAAACCATGGTGAAACAGTAAACAGAAGTGAACAGAATGAACATTTTAAACGGAATGAACAGAATGAACAGAATGAACAGAATGAACAGAATGAATAGAATGAACAGAATGAACAGAATGAACAGAAGTTGAAAGTCAAAAGTATTGCAAATAGGAAACTTTAAAGGTTGCTTAATAAGACTTAACTTTCGAATTAAACAATTTAAATAGCAATAATATTGCAAAGAATCCACAATGCCCTTTATGCCTATTTCCCATACATTTACCGTCAACTCTGACATACTTTTCCGAGTTAATTTCGCTGAACTTTGCTGTCATCCCGTTTCCGGGCTCCGGCTCCTTTGTAAATATTCGAAACTCATATGTTACATACGTGCATACTATATATATATATATTCCTATAAGCCCGATATGTTTCATATATATGCAGACATCGCTTGATCGCTGCCAACTTTATGCCAAAGTCCATATATCCCCTCCTTTTGGGGTGGAGAGGAAAATGGTTAAAAAAGCTATGAGAAATTCGCGGAATTTCGCTGCAGTCGCACAAAAAGCAGCGCGGCAAGCGAGGGAAAGCAAGGAAAAATGTTGGGGAAAAAAGCAAATATGTCGACGGGCGCAGGAAAAAAAAAAGGAAGGGAGAAGAGGAGAAGAGGAGAGGAAACATTCGGTGGGCTGGGAATCGTAGTTTGCCATAGTTATGGTCTGCGGTCGTAGGATCCGTATCCTGTCCCGTCTCGTATCCATATCGCACATAGTCCTGCATGTCCTGCCGCTATGTGTGTGTGTGTGTGCACTCAATATAATTTAATATTTTTCGATAGCAACACAACGGCAGCTGAAAGTAATTACTTTTATGTGAGATTAGATATATTTATGTGTTGTGTGTGCGGCGGCTATGCTATGCGAGCTCTGTGCTAATTCGACATCAGCGCAAAATTTTTAATGGCCTGTAGCAGAGTTGGCCCTAAAAAAGGAACGATATATATATATATATATATATATATATACTATATATATGGAGTACGTATATATATATCCCTCAAAAGGCGCGGGGCTTAGTCCATACATTTTTGTGCCATTCTTTGTGACCGTCGACGTCGTCGTCGTCGTCGTCGTTGCATTTAAGTGAAGTGCAAACTGCGAAACTGCAAAACTACAAAACTGGCTTTCGTGGCGTGGCCACTATAATGGCTTCATATAACTGTAAAATGTATGAGCTATATATATATATTGTGTGTGTGTGTGTGTGTGCCTGTTGTGGGTGGTTGCATGCGCGCCATTGCGGCAAAAGTTGATGAAAACTGTTTTGATTGCGGTGTATAAAATGAAGGCGATATCCAGAGGGACCTCTCTGCCTCCTTCTCCCTCTCCTCCTCTGCCTCTTCAGGTGCGGAATGATTATGGGGCGGAAATGGAAAATGGAATGAATAATCGCCAGCCTTCCAAGGCGATTCTTGGAAGTATTTATTTATTAACCTCTCCAGGTTTCAGGCCAACAGTGGCAGTGAAAGAAAGCTAAAGTTGCAAGGATTTTGTGATTAGTTTTTAAAATGGAAACAGAGATAAAGAGGGGGAATTTTCATTCTGAGCTCTTATTTTTAAGAGGAAATTTATCCTTCTCAACAGATTTTCCAGGAAATATGTAGAATATGAGAAAGTATAACCCTTTAGATATTTATGGGGAATTTCTTTGAAAGTATTCCGAGTTTTAGCTTCACTTTAATTTATTGATAAAAATATTTAATGCAAAATTTACCATCTCAACAGATTTTCCAGGAAATATAAAGAGACAGAACTATGAATATGAGAAAGTATAACCCTTTAGATATTTATGGGGAATTTCTTTGAAAGTATTCAGCTTCACTTCAATTTATTGATAAAAATATTAAATTGAAAATTTACCATCTCAACAGATTTTCCAAGAAATATAAATAGACAGAACTATGAATATGAGAAAGTATAACCCTTTAGATTTTTATGGGGAATTTCTTTGAAAGTATTCAGAGTTTTAGCTTCACTTTAAATTATTAATAACAATTTTTAATAGAAAATGTATCATCTCAACAGATTTTCCAGGAAATATAAAGAGACAGAACTATGAATATGAGTATGAATATAAGCCTTTAGATATTTATGGGGAATTTCTTTAAATGTAATCAGAGTTTTAGCTCCATTTTAGTTTGTTGATAAAAATATTTATCCCTAGACTTCTTTACATATTTTTTGCTGTGCGTAAAATATCCTTTAAGTAAGCATTTTTGTCGGTTTTATCCCCTTTTTCCTGTTGTTTTTAATGCCTGGCTCTCTTATACACAAATATATATATTTTTTTGGCACAAAACATTCGATCCATTTCATTGCCAGGTGGCAAAAGGTGGCGATTGTAATCTTCTTAGGGACAAAAGTGTCATGCAATCTACTGCTCCGACTCTCCCGCTTCCCCTCCTCCTCCTCCTGGCTTCGCCTCCCGCCTTAACCCCTTGGTGACCAGGTTTGTCCCAGGGAAAAACTGCTGCCAAATGAAATTTGTTTTGTGTGCATCAAATTGAACAGCCAAAATGTGGAAAGCGTAGATATGCTTTTCCGGCATGTCGCCCTGTCTTCTCTCTCTCTCTCTCTTTCTATGTGTGTGTGTGTGCTTTGTGTGCCGCCGCCAGGTGGCGCCAGCTAATCTGTAATGAAAAACTGAGGCGCAAGAAGGAGGAGGGGAGGCGAGGAGGAGGAGGAGGAGAACCCCCCGAAAAACGAAACTAAATGGAAATGCTCGGGCGCCAATGAATGGCATTTTATGCAGGCGAGAGAGTCCTCTTCCCCTTTCCCCCCTTAATTTTCAGCCGAGTTGCTTACTTAAAGCGACGACACATGGCATGGCATTTACATATATCGTCTCTATCTTGGACTTATGCCAGGCTACCCTTTCCCCCTACTCCCCCCCTTGGATTTCCCCTGTATTTGTGTGCAGCTTTTATGCAAATTTACAAAGTGCAAATTACACGCTACTAAAGGTTTTCTTTGCTCGCTCTCTCTCTTTTCTCTCTCTCTCTGCTATCGGACGGTGAATGTGCGAGTGTGCCAGTGTGTGTGTGTGTGTGTGTGCTGGTAAATGGCAAACTTAAAAATTCTATTCAAAGTTTTCCATACACGCCATACACGGCCTTTGTGCGAGTGTCCCTATTTTTTAGCTGCAACTCTTCTCGGCTCCATTCTTGGCACCTTTTCATCCAAACCTCGCAATTTTCCTCCAAAGCCCTGCAGGCAATGCTATTTATTTAAAATGTATAAAAGCATCATCTTTGGGTACTGTGGGGTTAAGAGAGAGGTTTTAGTTAGTTTTAAAATATACAAAATATATAGATTTTTAAAGGGAAATATAAGGTAAAAAACTAATATTTTCAAATTAATCTGCAAATATTTATAGCCAAAATAAAGAAAGGAAATTCTTTCAAATTGATCTTTTAAAAATATATCAAATGAGCTCTTGTTAATTTCCCAACTTTAAAAACTCTTCTTCTTTACAACAAAAAACTTCAAGTGAAAATAACATTTAATTGTGGATTTTTTGTCTTTTTTTTGTAACCAGCCAGCATTTGTGTCCATTGTAAGGCTTTTTCCCGCCTAAACTCCTTTCTTTTCTTTTTTTTTTACTCCTTTTTTTACTCCCTTTCTTTGCTCCTTTTTCCTCGTTTTTGTCCGCCTTTTAATGAAAAAGGCGCAAGATGCAAACAGAAAAAAAAAGGAGTAAAAGAAATGGCGAAAGTGCAGGAAACATTTCATCAGGCAAGCCAAACACTCACACACACACAGAGGAACAGGACCTCTCCTGGTCCTGGCCTCATCTCTGGCATCTCGCTACATAAAGCACATTTATCGTGGTTACAAAAGCGTAAAAGAAAAGTGTGGCCCTGGGTTTTTCGCCTGAAAAATGTTTCAAAAACTGTTTCAGGCTAAATGAACATAAAGCGAGCCACCGCCACCGCCGCCGCCGCCTGCAGCAGCAGCAGCAGCAGCTCTCTTTTGTTTTTGTTGCCGAGCAGCTTCCGTCCTGTTTGGAGCCGGCATCCTCTCTCTCGCTCTCCTTCTCCCTCTCCTCCTCTCTCGTGGGCGTCATGAAAATAAAGCCAAATTAAAATTATATCCTCTCTTCTCTCAGTGTGTAGGAGAGCGTAGGAGGAGGAGAGTGTCTCTCTCTCTCTCTGTGTGTGTGTGTGTGTGTGTGTCCCCTTTGTATGCACAAAAGTCAACTAAGTCGTGCTCAATTTTTATGATGGCAAAGACGACGACGAGGCCGTAAGTGAAGGAGAATCGGGAGTAGGAGACTGCAGGATACCCTGTAAAAAGTATGAATATAATATTATATAAACCTTAAAAATATCTAAAACATTTGGAAAATCATATATACAATTCAAAAGAAAAGTTTAGTTTACATTTAAAATTAATTAATAAAGAAAAAGAAGTTCAATTTCAAGGAATTTGCTCTGACTTAATATACCTGCTTCCTAGCAGCTAATATACCCTTTAAAAAAATTGCCCAGAGCTTGGCCCTGGCGGTGCAAATGAATGGCAGAGAGGAGCCGCTTTATGAATGGCCACAAAAATCCACCCAAAGGACCTACTCCGTGACGCTGCCGCTGTCTGGCGGGGATTCCCTCTAAAATAGCAGTAAACGAAAAGGAGCACACAACAGCACACACAAAAAAAAAAGAGGAGACAAGAATGTGGGAAAAGAAAAGAAATTAAATGCACTTCCTTTATGCGCGAAAGCTTCTCTCATATTTTCCAGCCAGCCTTCCCTCCGGGTTTTCCCTCTGCCCCGCCCTCCTTCTCCACTCCCACGCTAATAATGGAAGTGCACTTTTGACACAAAAGGTGCAGTGGCGACAATGCCAGGCTCCTGGTTTCGGGCTCCTTTTCGTCCTGCCTTTCTGGCAGCCTTTGTTGCCTTTATTGCTCATTCGCTGCAAAGGGCGATTAGTTGGGCGAAAAGGGGGAGGGAAAATCCTGGCGGGGGGCGGCGAATGAGATTAGAACATTTTTGCGGCATTGCTTTCTTCCCTTCGGATAAATGCCTTTATTGCCTCATAATTTTCGAGAGTGGCCTTTGCCGATAATGCTGATTACGTTCGGCTGATTGAAAAGATTGAAAAGCGGTGGAAATTCCACTCTGTTCATTTTCCTGATTAAGTTTTCTTCAGAGAAAATGTTCCAGAAATAAAAAGGGAACCCAAAACGCACAAATTAACACTTTCCTGGCTGGGAAAATATCGCTCATACGCACACATTTTGTGGCAGGATGCATACATCCTTGGCAACAAAATCAAAGTGAAAGGCGCTCTCATAACCAAATCAAACCGAAACGAAACGAAACGAATCGAATCGAATCGAATCGAATCGAAGCAAACAAAACGGGAATGTGCTGAAGACATTCAAGTGTCGGTGGCGTATGAGTGATTTACCTGGAGGCAGGAGGCAGGAGGCAGGAGGCAGGTGAAGGTGGAGGAAAAGGAGGAAAAGGTTCAACCAAAAGTCTTGAAAACGCAGCAGGCTTGGCTCCTTGGCCTGCCAGTGCAGTGCAAATAAATCAAATAAATAATAAATGAAACGAAACGAATCAAATGCGAAATAAAAATCAATGGCACTCACCACTTCAATGAATTGGAATGCACACACACACACAGCAGGGGGATACAGTGAAACCTCCTAAATATCCTATAAGAAAATATATATATTCTACTAAATATTTCCACAATTTCCTGCTTATAATACTAACAATAATAATGATATATTTAATAATATTTATATACTCGAAACCCCTAATAACAGGATTGTATCCTCCAAGCCAACCCTTTCTGTACTCATATCCTTGCAATTTGCTTTTCGGTTGGATTTCAAATAAAATTTTGCTTCATTGCATCGAAATTGAGGCAGGAAAAACCCGAGACCATGTGCGGGAAATAAGGAAAAGGAGTGCCCCTGCACTCGAAAAAAAAGAAAAAAAAATAATATATAAAGAAAACCCAGAGAGACGTTGGGAGAATGCCATAGCTCGGCCTCGGACTTTGGTCAATTGCAATTAGAAGTCACTGAAGAAGCTTGTGCTTGTGCTTGTGCTCTCCAAGAATTCCAATGGGTTTTCCCCCCTCATTTTCCGCTCCCGCTCCCGCTTCGCTCCTAATAAAAATGCAACTGGGCACATAAAACTCTGACCCAAATACTGTACATTATGTGTTTATGTGTCTGTTCGGGAAGCTGGGAAAAAGATGAGAGGGCGGAAAAGCCATAAAAAAAAAATAGGAGAGGAGGAAAACGGGGGGTTTTCAGAAATTGCAACACTTGAAAACTTGAAAATGTTTTCGAGAACTTGCGCTGGCACAAAAGTTAAAAGAGGCCAACCTGCAGAGTCCTCCCTTGCAGCACCTGATGATGATGCGGGGGACACCACTCCCCTCCCCTCGTCTCCCCTCGACTCCCCTCGATTCCTGCCAGAGCTGAGCTCCTGCAGTAATTAGTGCAAACAATTGCGCTCGTTTCCGATATCCTTGGCAACTTTTCTGCGCCTTTGCAAAGGGGCCAAGTCCCAGCCGCTGCGGCATTTTGTTTCAAGAGCGGAACAGGGAGTCTGCCAGGATCTGAGAAACAGAAAAATAAATATATATATATATAAAATATATGCCACGCCCCCGCTGCTTTTCCCCCATTTATTGGAAATATGAAGCATATTTCGTCCTCGACTTTTGTCATAATAAATTGGCAAACTTGAAATCGGATATCGGTCCATTGTTGCTGGTTTTTCTCTCTTCTATTTTTTTTTTTTTTTGGTAGAAAAGTGACAAAGAAAAAGGCGGGCGGCGGGTTGCCATAGTTTCATTCACCAGAAATGTGCGCTCATTAAATGGAAATGTAAATGGAAATGGAAATGAAAATGAAAATGATTTTGGGTCGCAGCTGCTCTCCTGCTTCCCCCATCGATAGACAGATGATAGTGAGTGCTGTTTGGGGGTTAAACGTTGCCAGAGGACACTGCAAGGGCAACTGCCTCCGCTTTGCATCTCGGTTCGTGGAAAGTATCGCATTTCCAGCGGCCGACAATCGATTATCGGTTATCGGTGAATGCCGATGAATGCCATTTTGATTTCCACAGCTTCAACTTTCTACTTCTTCATTTTCTCTTCTCGCTTCTCTTGCCTTCGTTTTGTGTTGTGTTTTTGGTTTCACTTTCTCATTTTGGCTTTTCAGTTGATCTTTGGCCTTGTTGTTACCTTGTTAGCCGCATCTATCGAATAAATCGCAGGAAATCGCAGCAGCCATCGATATGCCGCATATCGAATTGAATTTTTCCAACTAGTTTTTTTCCTTAATAAATTAATGTTAACTATTGCATGCGTTTTTGACTATGTGTACATATCGATTGGTGGGCGTGTGGATAGGTGGGTGAAGTTATCGATAGGCCAGTCATCGAAGAAAGGGTTTTTAGGGGAACAACATTTGTCATCGATATTATCGACAGTGATGCAACCTGTTGTAAAATAGAATGGTATATCGACATTTAATTATTTATCAATAAATTTACAAGTTTTTATAATATTTTTGATGCCATTTCATGCCTTGCTCTCCTAAGGAAACCGTTTATGCCGTCGATAACATACACCCACCAATCGATAACCCATCCATCGATGTCTCCGCACTTCACTCCCGCTTCCCCCAGCCTCTCCAGTACAAGATTTCCCCTCTTGGCCTCGCAGCTTCCATTTAATTCCGAAACCAACTTGAAATTCTGAATGAACTCGCTGAGAAATGTTCGGAGAGGATTCGATAAATACATATAAATTGGCATTCCAAGACCCCCGATCCACCTCCCACTCTTCCCCAGCTGCGTGCCACTTGCACTTGCACCCTGCCCCTGTCCCCGGCGGAAAAGGACGAAGAGGATGTCCTCTTCCTGCTCTTCCCGCCAGCTTACCCTTTTTTTTCATCCGTAGCTCATTGTTGGACACACACTCATCCGATTCATTCCACACGCACAGTCCACACTTCCATCCCTCTGCAATAATTGAATTACCCAAAGCCGGGCAAACACTCTTTCGAATTCCCCAGGAACTCGCACCAAAAGATACAGATACATCTACAGCTGCAGTTGCAGTTGCAGATACAGATACAGATACCGATACAAAGTAGCAAACTCTGACCACTCTCATCCCTTCATCTCATGCTCTCTCTCCCTATACTTATATATATTCCCCTAAACATATGCATTCGAATACAATTACCAACAAAAAAAAATCGAAACATAGCTATATAGAACCACATTTATATATAAATATAAACTTATACTTATATAAATATTTCATATTTCTTGAGATTATTGCATAACTTCTTTTCGGTTTTGTGTCCTTAGAGCCAAGTGCTGAGAAAACAATAAATATCGAGTCGCTTTTCAGTTCTCCCATTCTCTCCATCAATACATACAAACCAATGCTCAATGTTTTCTTCTTCACCTTTTATCAGAATGTATGATTTTCCACCACAAAACTAAATTAGAAACCAACAGAAAATAAAGAAAAATCGAAAAACAAAACAAAAAAGAAACCAAAGCAAGAAAAAAAAAAGTTAAATCACATTTTTTGCCAAGTAACTAACTCTTGAATTTTTATCTTTTGCAAACCAAAAACTCACTCCAACAAAAACAAAAAAATAAATCAAATAAAATCCCCACTCAAACTTGGACGTGGCAACCCTGGAACGCTTTGGACCCTTGGACAACCCTGCAGTCGTGTTTCGGTGATGCGAGGACAGGTGATCACGCCCCAAGGACTTGGCATCGTGGGCATACGCGTATCCGTGGACCGTGATTCCCGATTTGGCTTCACTCTGACGCGCCAAGGAGGATGGTGAGTTACTATATCTCTTTTATATATTAATTTATGTTTTACAAATTTAATATTTTAATTAAAACATCTGGGAAAGAGTGAACTAAGTTGGGGATTAACTTTAGCTTTATACTTCTTAAAAGGAAACTATTTTCAATTTAATTACTTCGCAACCAAATTTCTTGTTATTAAAATTATGATAATTCTGCTCAGCTTGTAATCCTCCTGCGAGGCTTCACTGTACGCGTGCATGCACACGCAATATTCGGTAAATGCAAATTACTTCCGTTTGGATGAGCTGCTCCTTGGCGAACTTATTCCGTTGATTAAATTCAGCTGATGGAATCCGCCGATGGCCAGAAAAAAAAAAAATAAAAAATGAAAGTAGAAACAAAACAAAACAAAACAAGAACAGAAGACAGAAAAATCTAAGAAGTATAAGAAAATAAAAGGTGGATCGTCCTTGGAGATAGAAAGAGAGAAAGAGCAAGTTATCAAAATTTTTAATTAAATCTTTCGCTTTGATGTTTCTCAAGTTTACACAAGTGGTTAGCATAATGAGAGGAGCACAGCATCCTGCAGCATCGCATCCTGGAATCTCTCTCTAGGCTATGGGCCACAGACCGCACTAGGACAATTGGCCAAAAGCCACCGCAGGACTAGTGGTGGTCCTGGTGCTCAGAGGACATTAGTTTCAATTATTTGACATTCTATTCGAATTGCTTTTTAAGCACAAAGGCGGAGCAGAGAGAGAGAGAGCAAAAGTTTTCCAGCATTTGCTCTAATTGAGCCCATCAAAGATGCATAGACGAAATATTTTCTCAACTGTAAAAGGATGGAGAGCAGGAGCAGGAACAGGAGCAGGAGCAGGACGAAACAGAGATGGCCAGCAATCCAATATATCTAATATAAATATTTTTCCAGTTGTTTTTCTTTCTGTAAAAAGGATTTCCGTTTGCTGCCATCAGCAACATTGTTTGCTGTCCTTGTTGTTTTCCCATTTTCTTTTTCCCCTTCCCTTCCCTTCCCCAGGATCTGGGTGTGTGTGTGTGTGTTGGCCAATTTAAATAAACATTTCGCACCCGAGACTCTGGCTGATTTTATTATGGCCAAGCGCTGTGGAATACAAACAAAATCTGTGCAGCAGACAGACAAAACTCCAACTGTCTGATGATTATTTGTGTTAGCACACACACTGCCTTTGTTTATTTCAATTTTGCAAATATCCAGGTACACACACACACACGTACACACATCATACAGGATATATATATATAATATATATCTGAGCCAGAGATAAAAGCTGGATCCAGGACACTGCCTTACATTTTTACCTCACTCTGCGGCCTTAATTTCTCATTAGGCCAATGGCCTCAACTCAAGTGCTCAGCTTTCGAGCTAAAAATCTTGCCATTTAATAACTGAAAAATAATATTTCTTCTCTGTAATTTATCTAAAATATATAAATGTATAAATATTTCCCCTGGGCAATCAGTTAAATAAGTCGCTCTGGCTAGAGGTCCTGCTGCCATCAAATCCTCACTTTTTATTTATGTATTCTTATTATGACAACTTTGTTGTTATTTATCTTGGTCGCTGCTGCTGCTGCTCCTCCATTGTTGCCCCGCTCTTTGAGGGATTTTAAAGTTGGTCCTGTGTGTGTCCTTGTTACTTTTTATATTCCTGCTGGCCTCCTTATTGCTGCGACTGGTCCTGCGACTGCTCCTGCTCCTGCTGCTGCTTTTGATTCTGTAACTGCGTGTGTGTGTTAGCTCGCAATAATTCCTGTTTATGTTCACATTACTTTTGGCTTTTTACACTGCCAGAGCCTTGGTCTGTGAATATTTTCTTATTTTTAAAGTCAATATTATGGGGTTTAGTACATATATTCCTATATTTTTATTAAGTATAATAATTACTGGACGAAATAAAATATTTCTTTATTTTTTCAAGGACATGCTTAGGGTTTTTCATAATTAATTGGCTTTGCGAGCAAATTTTCCCTTTCAAAACAGATTTGAATTGATTTCAAAGGCAAATTATTTCTTTAAAAATGTATTTAACATTGCAGAATTGAATCTTTAAGAATTGAAATTATGATGAATGTATCATTGAATTAAATGTTCAAGGACTTAATTTTTATTTTGAAGAAAAATCAAAGTTCTTTTATTAAGAATATTTAGAATGAGTAATAACTTTCCAAATATTCGAAATAAGAAGACTTGGATTTTTTCAAAGACTAGTTATTTCTTTAAAAATTCAAAAATTCATTTAACAGAAGTTTGCCAGATATCCTTAATAAAATCCGGTGAATTTTAAGTGAAATATTAACTAGCACAGAACAGCTTTCCAAATTGAAATTAATGAATTTTTGGTCGAGTTATGATAGATTTTTTTGCAAGGATATATGTATAAACTTTAGCTTCCCAAAGTTAGCTTCCTTTCTTGTTTGTAAATTAAATTTAATTTTATTTCCTGTGTAACTTGAAGCATAGTTTATTTTGCAGGTATTTATTAGATTTATTTTTATGTGCGTTATGTCTTGTGCTGATGCTGATGCTGCTACCATGCCGCATTATGCGGCCCAATGAGCAACAGTGTGTTGTTGCTGCACCCCCACCTGTTTTCCCAACCTCCCCCCGGCCGCCATTTTCCACATATGTGTACATACATATGTGTGCTCCGCTGGCCTCTTACTTTTGGCCTCTGCTGGTTCTCGGGCTTGTTGCAGGATTTTATGGTTTTGTATTTATAATGTTTATTTCAATTCTATGCTTTTATTAGCTACCCCGCACAGCGGCACACATACTACTTACATTCTTGCCATTTTCCTTTTTCCTTTCGGAGCGACTTTTCTTTCCTTCTTTCGTTCTTGTTGCGCCATTTGTTGGTCCTGCTTAATTTTTTCCAACTGCTGCTCCGGTCTCTCTCCTCTGACATGCATTGTTGCTTGCTTGTTGTTGTCATAGTAATAAAGGTAATAAAAGTCATTATATTGTGCTGCAGGGGATTATTGTTGGCATTTTTTATTGCATAAGTATTATTCGAGCTTTGGTATCCTTCCCCTTTTCCCTCTTCCCTCTCTCTCTCCTTCTGTCGGAAACGTATGTCTTCATGTGTGTGTTTTCGGGTTGTTGCCTCCGCTAAATGGTTGGATGCGGGGAAGGGGAAGGGAAAGGGGAGGGGGAGCCACCACCCCCTAAAACCACCCACCAGGACGAACCGAACGCCAGCGGCTGGCTTTTCGCTCTGGTCATGCTCATAAAATTCAATTCAATTACAAATGAATGAATGCAATGCCACAGCGGACTGTAGACGGGCACACCCGAGGTTGAGAAATTAGAAACAGGGAGAGAAGAGGGGGTTTTATATTGAATTTGGGGATTTTTTTACTTGATTTTCTTGATTAACTCATTTTAAGAGGTGTCTTTAAAATACATTTATTATTTTTACCCTATTTTTTTGTATAAATTAAACTAATTGAAAGAAGATAGGTTTTTTTACAAATTAAATGTTGAATATTAGTTCTTTATAATTAAAAATATTTCAGATACTATAAAAATCAAGTCTGTTAAATATAAATACTTTAAATTGCTTACTATAAAAGATTTTGGTTAATTTAAAAGATTTAAAGCAGAGGTTTCCAAGGTTCTGACTCGCTAGTTGATGAACTTCTCTGCCAGCACACACACAAGGATATGTGCAGCATTAGGACCTCTTATTTTGAATGTGATTCACTATAAAAAAGAAAAGAATAATAGACAAGCATGATCAAAGTAATATATTTCTATGAAATTAACATAAATTAAATACTTAAATGCATAGTAATTTAAAGAACTTTAAAACTCTTTCTAAATGCATAAAATAAATATTCTGAAGAGACAAATTTTACGTTAAATATGAGAAAAAATCTTAAATCTTCCTTGGAAAAAGGATATTTACTTTTAGAATAAAATACTACGAGAAAGGAGGCTAACTTCGGAAAGCCGAAGTCTATGTACACTCTTCAGTTCGACTTTGGATCATGAAATATCATAACTCAGCCAAGAATGCATTAATTTCAATTCGGAAAGCTTTTCTCTGCTAGTTTTTTTAAGGCTATATACTTTATAGGGTCGGAAACGACGCTTTCACTTCCTTAGAGGCTTATAACTGATATAATACCCTGCAAGGTTACACAAATAAATTTTTAACCAACGCTAAAAAATGAATAAATTCTCTAGATAGCTATTATTTTGGCCACCACTGTGCTGTTGCACTTTATGTGTATGCATGCGATAAAGGCGGCCACGAGAATAACAACGGGCGACGTGTGGCAAAACAGTAAAATTAAATTAGCAAAAATTGTAACAAATTTTACACAATTCCCCCATATATCCATGCTTTTTTCTTTATCCTTTATCCTTTTTTTTAGATATTTTTTGTAGTTTTTTTTCTCTGGCGCTGTTGTTGCTGCTGCTGCGACCACTTTATTTTTAATGAAATGCATGTCCTTGTTTATGGACATGTTTATGGGGGCAGCGTTGGTCGCTTTGTTTACGAGGCAATTGAATTGAATGTTTTGTCCCTTAATTCAGGGCAAATATCAGGGAGCAGGAGCAGGAAAAACAGGCTGGGAAAACAATTTTCCAGGCCCGAGAGCCCCCGCGCAGACTATCTCCGTCGCACGCACACGCACACGCGCGAAACACAATTAAAAATCGCATTAATTAAATATATTTCAAAAGCAAAAGTTTTTCGCCATTTCTTGAGTTTCTTCCTACGCAACTTGGCTTTGGCTGTAGCTTTTTCCCTGCCTCCTTTCCTCCCTTCCCCTATCTCGCATTTTCCATTTCCCCCGCTTTCCCAGCTCTCTCAGCTCTCGGCTTGTTTTGGCCTTTTGTTTTCCAACATCTTCGTCTTGGCAGCGAAGTTTTGTGCAACTTTTCCGTAGCTGCAATGCGAATTTTCTCTTGTAATAATGGCAGTGGCGTCGGCGTTGGCGGCCATCATTATATTTAATGCGGCTAACGCATGACTAGGGATGGGGTAGCGAAGGTCCTGGCGGAGGTCCTGGCCAGTGGGCCTGGCCTTAACTTATGCTCTCTGCCGCCTGCCGCCTGCCGCCTGCCGCCTGCCGCCTCTCGCAGTCGTCGGCATCTAAAGTTTTTCAATTTCCCACAAACAATTGAGGTATTATCTGGGGCTCCACCTTGGAATTAGATTGTTGTTCCGCGGGAGGGGAGAGGGGGATTCATTCCCCTTGTGTCCTTCCCGTCGTCGTCCAATTCAATTCGCTTCAAGTTCATTAAAATATTAATTTGCATGTTTGCCCCGGCAACTTTTGCACTAATTTCGTATTCCGTTTCATATTTCACCACCACCACCACCACCAGCGAGAGCTCCCTCTAATTTTCCTGTTTTTATTTTCCATTTTCCGTCCAGGTTCGATGTCTTGGTGAACGGCGGCGGTGCGGTGACCTTGCAGTTCCAGCGCAGCCCCTTCAGGCCGCTAACGAGGACCGTGTTTGTGCCCTGGAACAGGATCGTGGTCCTGCCGCCAGTGCAGATGCAGCTGAGCGATGATGACGAGACCACCAGCAGGAATATTAAGTGAGTTTCTGGATTAAAAAACTATTTAACTGTAGCTTCAAAATCTTTCTTATCTAATTTCCCATCTTAATTCAAATTTTCTTCATTTTTCTCCCTCACAGAGTGGCTCCCTTGAATCCCGCCTTGACGTTCCTCAACTCGATACACTATCACACGGCGGATGAGGCCAATGATGCCAGCAAGGTTTGCATGGACCACGATCACGAGAAGCTCCGTCCGCAGCTGATCAGCACTTGGATGCCCAACGGGGTGGGGGCCATGCCCGGCAAGAGGGTCATCTTTGCGGAGACTCAGGTGGGTTGGACAGGACAGGACAGTGTGCGCAGGACCCGCCCCTAATGCCATTCCTAATTAGCAGCAGTCCTGGCAGCAGCTGCTGGACGCAGCGCAGTTTTAATTAATTTAAAGTTTGCCTTAATGACATTATAACTTTGCATCAAAGGCGCCGAGGGGGCAGGAGAAGGAGCAGCAGGAGGAGGACTCCAAGGTGGACATTAATTCTCACAGAGAAAGAGAGAGAGAGAGAGGGAAATCTCTCCCGGATTCGTAATGCGTTTAATTGCAGCACTCGAACCTGTCCAGCTGCGGTCACCGCCAGACACTTGGCTGTCGTCCTGCTACTCCTGCTCTTTCCCTTGGTTCCCTTTTCCCCATTAGCCCTGCTCCAGGCACCCTTTTTCCCACCTTCAGTTAAAGTTTTCCCCGCTGAATAGTCACATAAAGGCCAGGGCAAAGTTTACAAAGGTCACAACGGGCTGGCAGAAAAATTGCACAAAGCAAAAGGAGTGTCAGAGGGAAAAGGATTGTAGTAAAGTTGTAAATAATATACAAATGTAAGCCAAGAAAGGCTGAATTTAAAGTAATTAAAAGGTGTAATCAAGTGTTTAGTGGAAAAATAAGAGAGAACAATGAGAAATGTTAAAAGATTTTAAGAAATTCCTTACAGAAACTCTCTATTTATATATTTAACACCTTAAACTTTACGCTAATTTATTCTCTAATTTGTTTTGTTTAAATTTCCATTTCCAGATTGTCCAAGAATCCATCCAGATACCTGGCTCGGACCTGCACCTCACCTACCAGTCGTCGCAGGCCAGCGGCTACCTGAGCATCGTCCGTATGCGGCTCACGGCCGAGACCATACCGCCCACCCTCACCCACGTCCACGTGGGCGTGGAGATCGAGGGAGCACTGCATGTGAAGACCTACGAGGCGGACCCCAGTCTGGTGCACACGTTCGCCTGGAACAAGCGCAACGTGTACCGCCAGAAGGTGTACGGCGTGACGGTGGCCCGGATCTCGGTGGGCTACCAGCACAGCACTTGCCAGTCGCCCGTTTGGATCGCTCAGACGGCCAAGCTGCAGGGCTACGACGTGGACATATCGGACATTGGGGGCTGGGGCCTGGACATCCACCATCACTACAACTTCCACGAGGGCATCCTGCAGAAGGGCGACGGCAGCACCCTGCACATGAAGGAGTATCCGCGCACGGTGAAGGTGGTGATGGGCACCGGCCTCCAGCGACCGCTCACCTGTCCCGACTACTGCAATGGCGTGGCCAAGGATGCCAAGCTCCTGACCCCCATTGCCCTGGCCACGGGCCCAGACGGCAGCCTCTACGTGGGAGACTTCAACTTGGTGCGACGCATCACGCCCGATGGCAAGGTCTTCACCATTCTGCAGCTGAGCGCCACCCAGGTGTCGTATCAGTACTACCTGGCGGTCTCCCCGGCCGACGGACACCTGTACATCTCCGATCCGGAACGGCACCAGATCCTGCGACTGCTGCGCCTCGAGAAGGTCAAGGATCCGAGCATCAACAGCGACCCGGTGGTGGGCAGTGGCCAGCGCTGCATACCCGGCGACGAGGGCAACTGTGGCGACGGTGGACCCGCCCTGCTCGCCCGGCTGTCGCATCCCAAGGGACTGGCCATCGCCGCGGACCGTACCATGTACATTGCCGACGGCACCAATATCCGTGCCGTGGATCCCAAGGGTGTGATCCACACGTTAATCGGCCATCATGGACACCACAACCATTGGAGCCCGGCGCCGTGCAGCGGCACTTTGATGGCCAACCAGGCGCAGCTCCAGTGGCCCACTGGCCTCGCTCTGAGCCCGCTCGATGGCTCGCTGCACTTCATCGACGACCGGCTGGTCCTCCGCCTCACCTCCGATATGAAGATCCGCGTGGTGGCCGGCACACCGCTGCACTGCAGCAACGGTGCTGGGCAGGACGGCAGGGTCAACAAGACCGGTGCGGACAACGTACTTGGAACCGTCCTGGCCATGGCCTTCTCACCGTTCGGGGATCTCTACATAGCGGACAGCGATTCCAGGCGGATCAACTCCATCCGCGTGGTGGACACGGCCGGCAATATGAGATACTTTGCCGGCAAGCAGGAGAGCTCGGGGTGAGTAGTATCAGTATTAGATGTATTAGAAATTTATTTCGGGATCTATAAGAGCAGAAGGTTTCAAATTTGGGATGTAGATTTATTTTTTAGCTAAAAAAACATAAGTAAACTCTTGATATTCTAGTTAAATTTGGTGAGTAGTTTCGATATATCAGTATTAGATGTATTATAGAACCCTGAATTATCTTGGGATCTATAAGAGCAAGAACTTTTAAAATTGGGATGTAGACTTATTTTTTAGCTAAGAAATCAAATGTAAACTCTTGCTATTCTAGTTAAATTTGTTGTAAAAAGAGTTAACCACTTTTAATCCTTCATGGCTAAAGTACTCAACTTGAATTCAAATAATTCTTTAACCAGAAAAGGAATATAAATCAATAAAACGCGACCGTTTTCAGTGTCATTATGACACTGTTATCCCCACATGGTGCCGGGCCAGAGACCAGCGTGATATTCGGTCCTTTGCCGACTTATCAAAGTGCACAGAAAATAAATAATTCGCCATATGTGTAGTTTGGAATAGCCGACGCAGACGCAGACTATTGCATTCTTAGTTGTTTTTTGGCCTCAAATATTGACTGGCTACTGGGTCAACATGGCAGGGAATTTGGTCAGCAGGCCGCTGGCCAAAACCAGAGAGGGGGATGGGGGAAATGGGTAAAATGGATGGACAGGCGTACAGAGGGACAGGGGGTCAGGATTGACTCCACTCGGACTTGTTTATGCGCATACTTGACCCAATTAAGTGAGCTCCGGGCTATTTGCATATTGCCGAACGATATCAGCCAATTTTTCAAAATGTCTACCAAACGACACACGGGACACACAAAACGCACAGAAGGAGGAGCGGAGAGGAGGAGGAGCCAGGCCAGGACAAGGCTATATATGGAGTGGAGTGGAGTGGAGCGGAGTGTGGGACATAAATAATAAAAATTCAGCAAGAGCAGCACAAAATTGCCAATGCACCAAAACGGCCATAAATGTCAGGCCAACTAGGCAATGGCGCCCCCAGAGTATCTCCTCTGAGCCCCTCTCTGACCACGCTCCATGTGCTCGGGGTCCATGTGCTCCTGCTCCTGCTCCTGCTCCTGCTCCATGTTAACTTTATTTGACTTTATTAACCCATTTTGAAGGCATCGAAAAACGGTGACCAGCAAATTAATTGGAATTCTCACTTTGGGGAATTTCATTGTCTGATTTTTCATGGCTTCCAGAGTACACATATTATGTATATATACGAACACATATATTGAGATGTACATATGTACATCTATGTCCGAACACCACGTGTGCTTGGCCACCAGAGGCACTAAAGCCATTTGCATTTTGTGCATTGATTAAAGCGGGGCATTAAGCGGAAACGGAAACAGGAGCCAGAACCAGGCAGAGAACGAGAACTTCAAATTCCAGCGAGAAGTTTTGGAAGCAACGAGAAGAAGATGGGAAAATAAGTATGTAAGGAACGAGAAGTATAAAAACAACGAGAATTAGAGTTTGGGAATGGGAAGTTTTGGGAGCAACAAAAAGACCTTAAGGAAAAATAAGTATTAAAAGAAAGAGAAGTAGAAAAACAACGAGAATTAGGAAAGCGACAAAAGAGTATAAAATATATCAGAATGAAATGAGGAAAGATTAAATTTTTTTATAATGATTAAACAAGAATTATATACGCCAATAAAGAGCTAAGAAACAATAAGAAGCTAAGCAGCGAGAAGTTGTAAGGTTCAGTGTTGCACAACGCACAAGGCAGACGAGCAAGTGTTGCATAGAACGAATTAAAGCATTTTAACTGCAAATTGAATATTAAAAACCATTCAACTTAAACCAACAACTTTACTTAACATAGAAAAATAAATCCCTTTCAAAGCTCATACTCTGCAAGGACTCCCTGACTCGCGTACTTACTCATATAAAACCCCATGTAAGACCCAACACAAAAAATATCATTTACCGGGAACATTTACGAGCCCCCCGGCTGCTGCTGCTGCTGCTGCTGCTGTTGCTTGTAGCTCGCAAATTTTCGGACTAAACCAATTAATTTGGTTCGCTGAGTGGCGCCAGCAGAAACACAAACACACACAGAGAGAAAAAAGAGGCGAGACGAGGCGAGAGATGACCAGGAAACCCCCATAAACAGCAACTAGTTCGGAGCAGCTTTCGGGGTCGACGCAGTTGATTTAAGCAAATAGAAGTGCAGAGGAGGAGGAGGGGGGGCCATGTGACTGGCGTCAGGTGGCCAGGGGCTCAACGGGGTTAAGTCGCAGATAGAGGGGTTAAAGGTTGAAGTGGGCGTGGCCGGCAGACGTGGCAAAGTAATTAGCGGCCGTCGCGCCACAGACAGAAACTATAAATCAACTTTTCACTCTTTTTTTTCCGCCTCCTCCTCGTCGTTCCCTTTCCCTCGTTGCTTCCTTCTTTCTTTCAGTCGCTCCCCTCAGCGTCTTTTGTGGAGCCATATCTCGCTTTTTGCACAGTGTCGGGTGTCGGGGGTGACGGGGGTTAAAAAAAGGAGTTAATGGCGGAAAAGGTGGCACAAGGGTGTCGGTGTCGGTGTCGGTGTCCGTGTCTGTTGCGTGGGCGTGGCAGCGATAAGCGGCGCCCGGAGTTCGCTTTACTTTAGACTGTTTATCGAACAAACAATGTCATCATAAATATGCGTCTCGAGCAGCGAACCCAAGGGGCAGCACGGCCCTAGGAGCACGGGTGCGGCCACAGATAGCAAAAGCAATAAGGGGAAAGGGATGGGATATCCCTTGAAGTATATCAAGCCAGAGCCATTAGGTGTAGGTTTTCCTTGACGCTTTCCCAACATTTTTAAAACCCAAGAAACTCTTTGGTTGAAGATTTCTCAAAAATGTATAAATAATTCCACTAATTTCTCTCTCAATTTTCTTCTCCTCACAGCTCCCAGACCTGCGAATGTGCTATTGGGGGCGGCAGCAATGGCAGCACTGCCTCTGCCGGCGTGGGCGTGGCCAGTGGCGGTGCCTATTCCACAACGGTTAATCCCACGCGGTTCAATGGCGGCACCACGCCCACCACACCAGCGGGCGGCAACGGAAACGGAAACGGAAATGGCAACGCTTCGTCGGCGGGCGCATCGGGCGGCGCCGGCGGTGGCTCCAGCGGCTCCAATGGCGGCGCCTGCATCTGTGCCGGCGGCATTGCTCTCGGTGCCTCGGGCTCTGGCACGAGCTCGGGCCTTGGATCGGGCAGCGGCGGCGGCGGCGGCGGCGGCACTCTGGCCAGCCTCGTCGGTGGCGGCGGTCTAATGTCCACGGGACCCACCACTACCACCACGGTCCTGCTGGGCGCCAAGACAACGGCGGCGGGCATTGGCGGCGGAGCGGCCACGCTGAACGACGACGGAACGCTGAGCAATGCGGAGACGCTGCTCTCCTCGAATGCCCGCTTCCAGGCCATATCCGCCATTGCGGTGGCCCAGGACGGTGTTATCAATGTGGCCGATCAGGGTGAGTTCAGCCTTTTGGCATTTATTCTCTCTATAATTTATGGTTCAAACCAGCTGAAAAATATATATTTTATTGCCTCAAAACATAAAGACAGTGTAGAGCAGTGTAAGTGCTGTAAAGTCTAGTGTTGAAAAAGAAACTATGAGTAGAAAGCGTAAATTAAAGAGTTTATATGAAAATAGATCATAACTCAGCCAAAAATGCATTAATTTCAAATCGGAAAGGACTCCTTCCTTCATTATAATACCCTGCAAAGGGTATAAAAAGCAAATCCAGTGAATAAATTGAATTTCCAGTTATTGCATTATAATTCTCAAAGGATTCAAATACAAAGATATATATCTTTATAAAAGAAATATGTCCCCTTACCATATGGCCCTGCCAGTATCCTGACAACAACTGTCATCCGATACAGCAAATTTGTCATCTTCTCCTGCTGTGTGTTTGTATATACACAAATATATATATATATATGTTTGTGTGTGTGGGAATTTGTACACACACTCACAATGGCACAACAATCGCATGGAAAATGGAACATTTCCTTTGGCAAATTTTCTTCAACTCGCACTCGCACTCGCACTTCTTTTTCCTATTTTTCGCATTTCGCATTGTTGCCGTGTTAACAAGCGGCGAAGGGAGCCCAGGAATAAAATACGAAAATAAATAAATAAATAGAAAATGTTAACTGCTGGCAGGAAAAGGAGGAAAGCAGAGAAAAATACGAAACCGGAAGTTAAATTTCGACATATTGCAAAACACAACCACAGCAAATACAATAATAATAATGACAACAACAGCCAGGGCAGCGGAAATACAGTGAGAGCTCGGTACAAGGGAACCAAAAGGGAAAAGTAACTATCAGGATTATAATTAATATTATTAAATTATAAAAATAATGTTGGGAAGATATTTAATGTGGGAATATGTTAAATATATATTGCATTTCCTGAGGTTTCTAGCATTAAATTCTCAAATCTCTAAGCACTACTTTCTTTTTGATTATATAAAGCTCTCAAATATTTTTCCCAATTTTTTAGAACTTGTCTTCCAAACCCTTTTTCCAATTTCCAAGCTGAAAGAAAAACTTTCCAGAATCAATCAAGAGTTCATAGCGGGTTCACTTTGCAGAGCCTCCACTGTGGCAACAAAAGTTGAACAATGGAGCAAGCTGTCGAAGGAACAAGCAATTGTTGTTGTAATTGGCCATTACGGGCGGGTAAAGTGTGTGTGTTTCTGTGTGTGTGAGAGAGAGTGTACGGGAGTCGAAAAAGAGGACAGGGTACGGGGAAAACGTAGAGGAAAAGGAAAAAAACGAAACCAATTTCCGTTACAATTCGAACGAGGACAAATTAGGAGCCACTCGCACACACACACTCACTAGAGCACACACACCACCCCCTCCCCCCTCGCACACACACACACATTTCCCCGCAGGTAAAGCTGAAGAAACACAAAACAAAATGGCCGCCAATAAATTGTGTAAAAGCAAAAGCTCAAAAAAGCACGGAAGGTATAAATTTGAGTGCATTAGCAGAGCGTAATTTGATAAGACCAAAAACGTAATTAATAAATTTCCACAGCCTGGCAGGAGTAGAGAGAGAGAGAGAGAGTGGGGGGGTGGATGGACAAAGGGGTGGATTTTCCGATGGATTTTCGGTCAGGATTTTTCGGGGGGCGTTCGTTCATCGTCCTTTTTGGATCATCATCAGAGAGGCAGGCAGGCCAGGCAGGCCGCCCACAGGCAGCTCGCTGGGCAGAAATTAATGAAAAGGACGCCAGGACGATGAGAGGAGAGATGAAGCCGTGGAAAGCAAATCAATGGCCATAATTAATCAAGTTTTAGTCTGCGGGGGTGGCACACGTGTGACTGATTGCCCAAAGGCACTCGAAGAAATACCATTTAGTTACCAGGAATCAACACGAATTATTTGGTTTATTATTTACAAAAAAAATCTTAAGGTTGATCTATTTCCATTCCCCTTAAGTACTTTAGAAACAGAAAAATTTACCCTCTTAACTTCTCTCAGTGTTTTCTGTGTGTGAGTGTGAAAAGCGAAAAAGTGAAAATCAATCTTATTACCTACGCGGCATCCCAGAATTGGCAGAACTTTTGCCCCGAAAAACTGGTAAAAGGGAAATGGTAAGGGCATTCCCCTCTCTTCTTCTCTTCACCCTCCTTCAATACATTAATCACGGCTGTAGGTGTGTGTGTGTGTGCGTGCGTGTGTGAGTAGACAAGACACATACAAATGCAAGAGCACCCGAAAAAAATAAGAAAGAAAGAAACGTAAATAAGCTTCATTAGCAGCTCGCCAAGCTTAAGTGGCCTCTCTCTCTCTCTCTCTCTCTGTCTCTCTCTCTCTGTCCGTGCGAGAGTGTGTGTGAAAAATTATTGCATTAATTGCTGTGCCAGAAAGAGAGAACAAAAGGGAAGGCTAAAAATATCTAAAAGAAGAGAGAGAGAGAGAAAGGAAATTATCTAAAATTAGCTAATAAATTAGGAGTTAAAAGTAGAATTTAGTAAGAAAGGAATTATAATTGAGATCATATTTCCTGGATTTCCCCATGAAGCACCATAAAAAAGCCTTATAATATTTATTAGGAATTATTTAACAAACTCCCAAGTTGTTCCCCCTTTTAATCAAAAATGTTTGCAATTATTGCTATGCCAGGAAGAGAGCAAAAGGAAGTCTATAAATATCTAAAGGAAGAGAGACTCTCTCTAAGCTAATAAATTAGGAGTAAAAGGTACCAAAAAAGGGAATTATAATTGAGAGCATATTTCCTGGATTTCCTAGATTTCCCCATTAAATAAACCTGGAAATATTTATTAGGAATTATTTAACAAATTCCAAGTAGTTCCCCTTTTTAATCAACTCAAAACCCACTCTGAGTTGAGCCTTCGTTTATCTGGATTTGGGCCATGTCCTCGTATCCTTAGATCATCATCGCTTGCCGCTACAGTCTTCTTCAAAGGGACTTGGCAAACATAACCCAAGGACCCCTTTCTGATTCCGAGTCCGATTCCGATTTCGAATCCAAGTCCCTCCATCGATATCAATTTCGCCAGCGATTTGGACATATGCCAGCTAGCCATGACGACGACTGTTTAAAGCTCAAAGGACAATTGCAGGACACACAGGACGAGGTGCTTTCCTCTTCTCCTCGCAGCAAACATTCGGCGACACAATGGCAACAACCCTTTGCACTGGGCACAAACAAGTTGTTCAGTTTATGGGGTCATTACCATTACATTACATTACAGACCGCACACTACACTCTTTTGAGGGGTGTGTGTGAGTGTGCGTGTGTGCTTGATGTGTGTGTGTGTGTGCGGAGGCGGCGGGCAACCTCCAGCTGAGCGTCACACATTTATTGCATTGAAATTCGCTCAATCGCTGGCCTGGCGCCCTGCCAATTCGAATGCCAATGCCCCAGCTTCCAGTTGCGAGGACCCAATGGTCCCTACACTGAGAGAAATATTGCACAACTTGTACGGGAATCTGGTATATATTTTATGCAAAAATAACACTTATGGAATATGGAATGATTTATAGTTCGAATTAGCCTTTAAAGTTGATGTGGGAGCTAAATATAAATGAAAGGAAAGTAAATAGTTTTGATTGAATTTATAGAAATATTAATTCTACAAAAGGAACACTAGCCAAGGCATCGGATATGTTTAATTAAAGTTAAACATTAAATGAAATAACTACAAAAATTAATACCAAGAAAATGAGTTTACTAAAAATAATAAAATAATAAATAAATTGATACCAAGAAAATGAGTTTACTAAAAATAATAAATTAATAAATAAGGAAATGAATAAACAAAAATTTTTAAAAATTATCAACAAAACAATGAACATTTTAAAAACCCCAAAAGAAATTTAATAACAAGGAATGAAAAACACTTCAATAAATACCAAGGGAGATGTCACAGGACAATGAATAAGAAAATTACAAATAGAAAGAAATTAATGCTTTTAAATTATCTTAAAAAAAAAAATAAATAACTGAGAAATGAGCTCATCAAAATAAATAGAGGAAAATAAATAGAAAGAATAGTAATAGAATAAATTTAAATAAATACAAGCAAAACTCATGCCTTTTAATTACCTTAAAAAAAAAGAATAACTAAGAAATATGCTCATCAAAATAAATACAGGAAATTAAGTAGAGAGAATAGTAATATAAAAAATTTAAATAAATTCAAGCAACACTCACACACTTTACTCTCTCAGTGCATCAGCGAAAACCCGAAACCAAAATGCTTCTCTAAAATGAGACCATAATGGCTTACGCTCCAACTACCGAGGGTCCTGTGCCTGTGTGCCTGTGTGTGTGGGTTGACTAGAGGAAAGGGTCCTCGAAGTTTTGGAGGATGGAAACAGCTGGGAGCTGGCGGTGGGGGTGTAGTAGTAGTAGGTCCTGATGTGGGCGGTCATGTGTCTCCTGGTCCCGCCGCGGCTCGTATCCTTGCCGGGTCCTCGGCCCCGGTCCTCGGTCCTTGGTCGCCGGGTAAATGAACTGTAACGCAATCAAATCAACACTGGCCGCACCGCAAGCCAAATAAGGACCAAAGCCCGCAATGTATTTAATATTTTTTTATTGTGATATGTGCGAAGGAGAGCCAGCCACATGATTCGCAATCAGCGGTGAATTGTTGCATACAATAATTGTGCGAAATTGATGTTTATGATGGCCAAAAGAAGAAGAAGACCAGAAGACCATCCGAGGGGGCAAAGGATCATCATAAACAGAGGTTGTGTGGGGTAAATTATGGAGATTCTGGGTGAACTCCTGGCTGATAGTTTGCTGTGGTTTTTTTTGCCTGGAAAATCAACGAAGAATGGTAGTTAATTTCAGGGATCTATAATTTATATTATATATATTTGTTTGGTTAATTATTTAGTTTTTTAATGGAAAATCAACGAAGAATGGGAGTTCATTTCAGGGATTTATAATTTATATTATATATATTTGTTTGGTTAATTATTTAGTTTCTTAAATGGGAGTTAATTTTTCGGAATTTCTATATATTTATTTGGTTAATTATTTAGGTTATATGAGAGTAAATTATGTGTTTCTTTGAACAATCTGGGAACTTAGATCTTGATATATTTTATTCTCTGTTCAAGTTCCTTGTTAATTTTTAATTTTAATATTTAAGTATTACTTTTTTATGCATTTTCCTTATCATTTTAGTTTCTTTATTGCATTAAAGTTCTTTTCAAAGAATTTGATAGCAAAAAACTTGTAGCTCTCTTTTTCTGGAGCTTCTTCTTCCGAGTGACCGCAAGTCCTGTGGCATTTATAACTGCTGTAACTGCGTAGCTGCAAGAGCAAATGATGTAAAGTTAATGTGTTCCCCTAGTTTACACACTCACACCCCTCGCACACCCCTCTTACACTCGCACACCCCTCCGCTCCACTTAGTTTCTTCACACAAAAACGTTGTCATCATCATCGCCTTTGTTGCTGTCTGTTTGCAATGCAAAGCCTGAAGGGCTGTCCCGGGATGAGAGGTGTTGAAATAAAACCAAGGAGGCTACAGGGGCGGGGGGATGCCAAGGAGGTGGTGGTGGCAGGGCAAATTTATGCAAATCCAAAGCGATTTTCAACACTAACTAAAGGGAAGCGAGAGCAGGGGAGAGCAGAGCCACCAGAACCAGAAGCAAATTGCACAAAAATACTTAAGACACTCGAACGTACACACATTCCGACACCATTTTGTTGTATTTGTGCATTTGCAGTGATTCAAAACTTGAAACGTTTTATTATGGTGGCAAGGAGCTAAGGGAAATGCAAGGGAAAATGCCGGGAAAATGCAGAGCACACCCCCTTGGAAGGAGGCACTAAAAACAAACAGCTGCAGGAACTTGGCGTTTAGCTTAAGCAAATGATCAACAAACCGAAGGAGAGCAGAGTGTATATAGAGTGTATATAATGGCGAAAGTTGTTGTTGCTCGAGGAAGTGCGAATAAATTTGATGACCAGTTAAAAGGAATTGTCCAAGGAGTGCGCCCGGAATGAATAAATGAGTCAATTATCCAGCCAAGGACAACGAGAGTCCGTCTTTTAGGACTTTCTTATGGCTTTAAGGGGGACGAGAGGGAAATAAGGGAAGCAGGGAAGCAGGGAATCAGGGAACCAGGAAAGGACGAAGTAAAGGTAATCAAATGCACCGAAATACGAAAGCCACCCATTGAGCATTAAGCAGTAAATAAAGTTGATAAGCTCCTCCTTCGGGCTCAAGTCGAGCTTCAAAGTGTAGTTTATTGTGTGCTTCTTCTACAAAACATATAGTGCGGCGTAAAAAACTTAGCTCCCAGTGTTGTTTACAGTCCAAAGGACATTAAAAATTAACAGGCTGCTTTCGGGACAAAAGAAGCTGCTTGATTCCTCCTTTCGCCCAATTAATTTGTGAGACTGCAAAGTGAATACAAAGAAGTGAACACCGAGTAGGGAATTCTTGTAAATGAATACAGAAATGAATAAAATGAATATGCATTTATTTCCAATTAAAAGAAAAAATTAATACAAAGAAGAAAATAAGGAATATTTAAAATGAACGCAAGAAAATGAATCCTAATGGAATGAACACTCTAAAATGAACCCATAGAAATGAAATGAGATCTCAAAAAAAAAGAAAGAGCACAGAAGCTCACTTGCTAGTGTAATTTTTCACTCACAAGTTGAGGTTTTTATTAAAATAATTACTCAACTTTATTCATTCAAACTTCTTCCAAATAATAATCAATTTTTATATAATATCTTTTACATTTTCTTTCCAGGATCTTTGCATGTCCTGGCTTTGGAACACTACCTGCCCTCGCATGACGAGAACGGCGAGTTCCACATTCCCTTCCCGCCTTCGAGCGAGATCTATGTGTTCAACAGATACGGCCAGCATGTGGCCACCAAGGACCTGACCTCGGGCAAGACCCGCTACAGCTTTTTGTACTCGAAGAACACGAGCTTCGGGCGCCTGTCCACGGTGACGGACGCCTCGGGCAACAAGATCCAGTTCCTGCGCGACTACAGCAACGTGGTGAGCTCGATTGAGAACACGCAGGACCACAAGTCGGAGATCCAGATCAATGGCATCGGCATCATGACCAAGCTGAGCGAGAAGGGCCGCCAGGAGATCGAGCTGGACTACGACAGCAACACGGGACTGCTCAACTCGCGCTCCTCGGGCGGCGAGACGTACATCTACCAGTACGACGAGTTCGGACGCGTCACGGGCATGATCCTGCCCAGCGGCGAGATCGTGAGGATCACCTCCCAGCTGGCGGACAGCCAGGGACTCACTGTCTACGTGCACGCCTCCGTGGAGTCGCTGTTCTCGCGGGAGCGCATCTCGGGCGAAGCCAACGAGCTGCTGGTCCTCGGTGGCGTTAGGTCCACCTTCCTGAAGCGCGGACAGGCCCATGCGGATGCGGAACTGAAGGCCAACAACACCCTGGTGATCCATGGAGACAACGGCGTCGTGGTTGAGGCCTCGGCCGTGGCCCGGCATCCCCTGCTGGAGGCCGCCCTGCCCGTGGAGGCCGAGATGCTGGCCATGTGGTCCCACCAGAGCGTCACCATGGGCGAGGGGCTGACCAACTCGATGTACTCGGTGTACAGCCTGGTGGGCGACGTGCGCAATCCGCAGCAGACGCTCAACCGCGAGATCTGGGTGAACCAGTCGCGGGTGATCGGCGTGGAGTTCGACCAGTTCACCAACCGCGAGACCTTCTACGACGCCCGTCGCACCCCCATCCTGATCGTGGCCTACGACCAGTCCGGCCTGCCCAAGTCCTACTATCCGACCAACGGCTACCCGGTGAACATCACCTACGACCGCTTCAACCGCGTCGAGGGCTGGGCCTGGGGCCCTGCGGAGCTCAAGTACAGCTACGACCGGCACGGGCTGCTCTCGGAGATCACCTCGCAGCAGGACGGGATCGTGTCGTTCGTGTACAACGACTGGAATCTGGTCTCGGAGATCGGGCTGGCCAGCCAGCGGAAGTTCGTCCTGCAGTACGACGACGCGGGCGGACTGAGGCACGTGGTCCTGCCCTCCGGCACGCGGCACAGCTTCAGCATGCAGACCTCGATCGGGTTCATCCGGTGCACCTACACGCCGCCGGGCAGCACGCGGGCCTACCTGCAGCACTACAGCCACGCGGGCGCCCTGCTCCAGACCATCCTCCCGGGGGACGGGGCCCGCATCGTGTATCGCTACAATGCCGCCGGCCAGCTGACGGAGGTGGTGCACGGCGACGGCCGGAGCGAGTTCCAGTACAACGAGGCCACTGGGATGCCCAGCACCGTGTCGCACACGGAGCGGGAGCTGGAGTACCGCTGGGACTTTGAGTACGCCGCCGGCCTGCTGGCCGAGGAGCGGATCGACTACGTGGCCAAGACGGGCCTGAGCAATGCCAAGTTCAGCTACGAGTACGACTCCCAGCTGAGGGTGGTCACCCTCCAGGGGAGGATCGGGGGCCAGAGCCTGCCCTCGCAGGCCTTTGCCTACGATCCGCGCACGGGCCGACCCAGTCTGATTGGCCAGTTCCGGTACTCGCAGCTGGCCCAGAACCAGACGCAGCTGCACGACGGCACCGCCAGCTTCACACGGACAGTGGACGGCCGCTTCCAGACGCAGCGCATGGCCCTGGCCATCCACCGGCTGGAGGTGTTCCGCATGGAGTTCTCCTACGGCGTGCATGGAAGGATATCGCAGACGAGGACCTACACCCGCAACATGGCGGTGAACAGCTACACGAACGTGAAGAACTACACCTGGGACTGTGACGGGCAGCTGGTGGGCGTGGAGGCGCAGGAGCCGTGGGGCTTCCGGTACGACGACAACGGGAACCTGCTCTCGCTCACCTACCGCGGCAATACCATACCGATGGAGTACAACGCGCAGGACAGGATCGTCAAGTTCGGCGAGGGGCAGTACAAGTACGATGCCCGCGGCCTCGTGGCCCAGAATGCGCGCGAGGAGCGCTTCCACTACAACACGCAGGGCCTCCTGGTGCGCGCCTCGAAGCGGGGCCGCTTCGACGTCCGCTACTACTACGACCACCTGAAGCGGCTGACCACGCGCAAGGACAACTTCGGGAACGTGACACAGTTCTTCTACACGAACCAGCAGCGGCCCTACGAGGTCAGCCAGATCTACTCGCCGCGCGACGGCAAGCTCATGTCGCTCACGTACGACGACGTCGGCCATCTCATTTACGCGCAGGTGTACCGGCACAAGTACTACGTGGCCACGGACCAGAGCGGCACCCCGCTGATGCTCTTCAACCAGTACGGCGAGGGCATTCGCGAGATCATGCGCTCCCCCTTCGGGCACATTGTCTACGACTCGAACCCGTACTTGTATCTCCCCATTGACTTTTGCGGCGGCATCCTCGACCAGGTCACCACGCTGGTCCACATGGGCGATGGCCGGGTCTACGATCCCCTCATTGGTCAGTGGATGTCCCCCGACTGGCAGCGAGTCGCCGAGCGGATCATAACTCCGACCCGCCTCCACCTGTACCGCTTCAATGGCAACGATCCCATCAACGTGGGCCACGAGCGTCACTATCCGCAGGACTTTGCCGCCTGGATGAAGACTTTGGGCTACAACGTGGGCAATCTGGTGCCGCAGCTCTCGCGGGATCTGTGGCAGCCGCCGGCGCTGTGGGGCCGTCCGCCCACCAATCCGGTGGCTCTCAATCTGCGCCGGCCCTTCGACAACATACCCACGATGGCCGTGGAGAGCGGCTTCCTGGCGCACTTGAATGTGCGCCGCATGTCGGACTTCGAGCAGCTGTCGGCGCCACCGCGTTCGGCGTTGAAGTGCGACGTGATGGATCCCTCGCCGCGATCCATTGGCTCGGACACGGAGCCGCCGTTCGGCAAGGGCATTGTGGTGTCCCGGACGGCGGATGGCCAGGCTATTGTGTCCAGTGTTCCGGCCGCAAATGCCATCTACAGGGATGTCTACACGAGCGTGTTCAACCGCTCCAAGCTGCTGCCCTTCACCTTTGTGGTGCACAATGCGCAGCAGGACTCGTTCTTCTTCGTAAAGGAGGACGCCTGGCGGGCCACCGAGGACAGGCAGCAGCTGAAGCGGCTGCAGGGACAGGTGAATACCACCTTCCACGAGATCACCAGGGAGCCGACGGTCGGCACGCCAGCCTCGGCCTCGTCCTCGTCCTCTTCATCGGGTGGCAGCTCCTCCTCGTCGTCGTCCTCATCGAGTGGCAGCTCCTCCTCCTCCTCGTCGAACACGGGCAACTACCTGGACGTGAAGATCCACGGGGCGCATGCCATCATCAATCTGCGCTACGGCACCACGGTGGCCAAGGAGCAGCAGCGCCTGATGCACCACGCCAAGCTGACGGCGGTGCGGAAGGCGTGGCATCGCGAGAAGGAGGCCCTGCGCAGCGGCCTCACCACCGCGCTGGAGTGGAGTCAGCAGGAGAGCGAGGAGATCGTAAAGCAGAGCTATGCCAACAACTACGAGGGTGAGTACATCCACGACGTGGCCTTGTACCCAGAGCTCGCGGAGGATCCCTACAACATCAAGTTCGTGAAGAAGAAGGGCGCCACCGGCGGAGCGGCGGGTGTGCCCAATTCCCGCCGGCGTCGCCGTCGCTCCCTCGAAGAGGAGGACTCCTCTCCGCCAGCAGAAGCAGAAGCGGAAGCGGATACAGAGGCCGACTGTTAGCTCGCGGAACTGCACTAATTCGAGGAATGAAATGAAAACTAAACAAGGAAAGGAGCAAGCCGAACCCAACAGAAGAGAGAGAGAGCGGAAAATGGAGACATAATTATTTATATATAGTACATATAGTACATAAAATCTATGTTATCGAACCAGTTTTTTGATGTCAAGGAACATTATATATATACACGTATACATAACATTTTTTTTTTATTATTGTTAGCCACTATATAAATATAGAGAAAAGTAAAGAAACGGAGGAGAAGCGAGGCAGAAGCAAGAGCAAAAGCAGGCCACATGTCAACGTAATCCCATGTAGCTGCATGTGCGTCATAAGTGTATATGTGTGTGTGTGTGTGTGTGACAGATACAGAATATATATAGAAAATATATATATATATAAAGGATAATGGATAATGGATAAAGGATAAAGATAGCATAGTGTAGTAGTCATATATGAAGCATAAAGCGTACCATTTACACACAGACTCACCACAATAAGGATGCGACGAGGAGAATCGTAGGGAAGAATCGTAGGGAAGAATCGTGGCGAAGAATCGCAGAGGAATGCTGAAGAAAGGCTTTTCTTTTTTCGTGGTACTCGAGCTTTTTGAGACTGGCATAGTTTTAAACATAAAAAACCGACACAACACACCACTCCAAACACGACACACAGGACACTCGAACGACTCGGACGAAAGGACCTTTAAAAAGCTGATCCCGCAGAGCCGCCGCTAAAAGCCGACGAGGGGGAGGATGTGGTTCCAGGATAACAGGCAAATGTACATAAAATCGAGGAGGAGAGGAGGAGAGAAGAAGCGGAAATGGATTCGAAAAGGACAGCGTAGACCAAAACACACACACACACAGAGAACACACAAAAGCAGGACTAAACTACACTGGACAACCGGATATCCGGGTTATTCTGGATACTCCGGGATTGCGGGAGATTTTTGCCTAGCGAAAGCTTTCTCTCATTTTTGCTTTGCTTAAAAAAACACAAAAAAAAAAAACTCAAGAAGAAACAAAAAAGTCGAAGGATAAACGTAATTAAGATGGAACAGTTAGCTTCTAGGCAGGAGAGTGTTTTTTTTTTAATATTATAATAACTATAAATATATATAAATGGATATACATTAAATATAGGGACACGCCACACACACACACACACGCATATTGGATATAGAGAGAAACCTATAGCTGTAAAGTCCTGATAGATAAGCTTAAGTTTTATCCTTACTTAATTAACTAATTTATTCATTATTATTGTTCGTGTGCCGAGGCAAGGGCAACACACACACACAATCCACAATCCAAAAAGAACAAGGAAAACAAGGAAAAAAATCTAAAAAAAAGAGAAAATAAGAAAAACATAAAAGATCGAATTAATTTTAATGATACATATTAATTACGGTATGGAATGTGAAATGTTTTGTTATTATTTGTAAGTCTGCTTCTTTCGAACAACCCAGCTCAATGCGGCCCCCAATAAACTCAGAAACGAATCGAACTAAATAAAGCTTAAAAACAGTATTAAAATAAAAACAAACACGAAAACACATAACAGAAATTAAGGAGACACGAAGATTTCAGCCTGGAACTCGAGGGAACTCTCACAGTAATCGAGACTCAACTTCCGTCCGTCGACAGACCTTGATTGAGATCGAGAGCCAGATATAGTGTCCAGATATCGAGGGCGCATGTCCGGGACCCAGATCCAGATCCAGATCCAGATTGAATCCTCAATTAGATGCCAATTAATATCGAATTTGAGTCACACACACAGAGACAGAGACGAGTGCGTAGTAGTTCCCTTGCCCCCAAAATTCGCTTCGCTTGAGAGTCCGAGTTTCACATTTGTTTTCCATCAATTGGTGCTTATCGAATTTATTGCCACAACTATATAGCTGCCTATATAGTTGAGTACGACGGATCGTTTCCCCTTGCCTCCCCCCTTAGCCTTAGCGAGTAAGCGAAGAATTGCTAGAGAGACCCGTAGAAAATGAAAAAGGAAAACAAAAGATTGCTGAATTAGTTGCGAACGAGCAAGAAAACGAAATTTTATAAAAATTACCAACTCGAAACAACTCGAAACAACTCGAAACGAACCCCGACCACAAAACGAGGCCAAAACGATCGATCAGTTGGGCTCGAAGAGAGAGGAAGCGGCGAGCGTAGCGAACGAGAGAGTAGCTAAGAAACGAGAGAGAGAGAGAGCCAGCCAAGTAGAACGCAGCTTAGAGCAGAGTGAGTGTCCGTATGAGTGTCCGCCCAAGGGAGAGCGAGAGTGTCAGTGTCCGTGTGCGTGCGATAGCGTTATATCAAAAAAAAGATAAAGAGAAGAAGTAGTTGCTGGCGTATCTGTGTATATACATTAAGGCTAATCAAGGTAAACTAGTGTTATATCGTATATGGCACCGTGCATCGTAATCCCTAGACATACGTGCATATATATCTGAATAAATATATATATTAACGTACGATACTATATACTATATATAGAGGCACACACATACGCAGGGAGTGTGGGCAATTTTTTTGGCTTTTTTTTTCCTCCATCGTTGTCGCGCCTAACTAGATGTAAAATAAACGAGACAAAGTAACGGATATAATAGCATACACTATATATATATAGAGAGATATATATGTAATATGTATAGGAGTATATGTGTTAGATGTACGTGCGCGGGGGTACCACTGTACTTGCCGCTCGAACTTCTCCCATCTGGTTATTGATTCGTTTCCATTTCCGTTTCGTTGATTGGCAAACCAAAACAATTCGAAAAAGAGCAGGAGTCAGTTACCTATTAGAATTTGGCAAGCATTAAACAAAAAGCGAATAAAACGAGAGAAAATATGAAAACGAAAAATGAAAAATGAAAAATGAAATTGCTTCAAAAGCAAACAAAAAAAAAATATAAAGATACAAAAAATGAATGGCACACACACTAAAATTAACGGCTTGAAAACGGAGAGAAACCGAACCGCAGCAACAAATATTTATATGTAAATAACTGGATAAAAAAAACAAAACAACAAACAACAACCAAGTATTTTAGTATATTTATGTTAGAGCTACACGAAACGAACTTCAACTTGAGCCGCGGCGAAGGGGAGTAACATACACCTAAACCTAAACCTAAACCTAAACTAAACTTAAACTAAAGCTAAAGTCGGGCAGAGGAAATACTTAGCAAATAAAGAAACAGGGAAACAATTGAGATAAATTAACATTTAAACGTTTTGCACACCACAAACAAAATAAACAAGCTACCAACGGAGATACAGACACGAACAGGTACACATATACAGGATACAGATACAAGATACAGGATACAGATACATTTACAGCTAGTGGGAAAGATAGAGCTACAGATTCACGTACAGATACAGATACAGGACATTTACAGACACACACACACTGACGACGCGCAAAGCAAACAACAAAATTTAGCAACAACAAGAATTTATGAGATATAATAAACAAATAAACATAATATAATAATATAAACGAACAGCAGGCGAGAGGCGGCAGCAAATACAAGTCGAGATACTTATTAAAAGCAAAGTAAAAGAAGGAAAGTAAATGGCAAAGACAAGAAACAAAAAGAAAGAACAAATTATATTTATTAGACAAAATAGCAGGAGGAAGCGGGGAGAGAGCGCGGCAACCTTAAGAATCTGTAGTATATCGAACTATGTAATTCACAAATAGTAAATAAACCGAGGCCAGACCGGGCGAGCAACCTAAGGAATATTGTAGGGCAAATTCAAACTAAAACTATGAAATATAAAAAATATAGAGCGGAAGGAAACCCCTCTCCCAAACACACCCCCTCTTTTTTTTTTTCGTCTGTGTAAGCTTAGTGGAGAATTCGAAGGAATGTGCTAACGATAAACGATTAAAACGATTAAACCGATAACCGCCATCTCCGTGCCCCCATTCCCTTTCCCATTCCCAGTCACCCCTTCCCCCTAGGCATATGCATATATAGTATATATATATCTAAACGGTAAATGAACAATTATATATGGCATTATATTACCACACAGCAGAACAGTAAAGAAAATGACATCAAATAAATGGATAATTACGATAATTATTGCAATAATGATAACGATATACCGTACATGTAATTGTAATGATTTCAACGCGAAAACGAGAATATTTTAAGCGTATTAAGTTGAACTATATATTATATATGAAGACACCCATATATATATATATGAGTATATAAATATATATGAATGGAGAACAAGCGATAAAAATAAACCAAAACAAAAGAAACACATGCAACACAACTTCTGAGGATATCAAGGGTCTAAGAATAAATAAAAACTAATGAATTAATTAAAAATAAATAAATGAATATGAAAACTAAATGTGAAGCCATAACCGTGTGTTTTTATTAAAGGTCCTTTTGGGTTGAGAGTGCCGCTAAGGATTATTTCGGGCTTATAGAACGCTCTCTCTGTAATCGAGGAATCGCCAAGGTGCAGTTGGTAAGTCTCTGCCCCAACCCCAACCCCAATCTTCTCCTTTGGAGGCCGCCCAAGGAAGTTAAGCCCCCGAAATGCATACATAATAATCATGCTTGCTGCCGTTGCCGTTGCCATTGCCGTTGCTGTTGCATGTTGCTGTTGCTGGTGTTGCTGTCTTGGCCAGAGCGTTGACACACATGCATGCCAAATGAGTTTCGGGGCCCGGGCCCGGGCCCGGCATTTGCCAAAAGATTTGGCCGAAGGAGGAGCCCAGCTGCACTAGATTTGAGTGAAATGTTGCTACTTCTGGGCGGCTTCTCCGGGCCCAGCAACTGCTGCTGGCAGGACTCCTGCTCCTTCTCCTGCTCCTCCATCTTCATCTCCATTTCCATCTCGCATCTCGCATCTCGCATCTCCATCTGCAGCTGCAGCTGCAGTTAAATATTCAAATTTATACAAAGCATCTTCAGGTGCTCGTTGAGCAGTTGTGTGTTGCCTGTTTGCCAACTACAAACTATGTGTCAACAACGGCTCAGGCCGAGACAGATGAAGAAAGCAGCCCCTGCCGCATTCGCCCCTCGGGCTGCTGCTGCTGCTGCTGCTGCATTATTTATCTCGAAAAGGTGAGCAGGTGAGAACCAACCCACACCACCCACTTCTCAGCAGCCAGGTCGAGGCTGCACTGTGCTCTCCATTTTCCGCATTTCAATTACAGACTTGCCATCGTCATCATCATCGCCATCGCTCCTAGTCATCAGTATGCGCCCGCCGCTGCCTCAAGAGCTGCTTTCTAGCCTAGACCTGACACCCAGCCAAGAACGATGCAAAAGGACCGGCGACACAGGCCAAAGGATGTGGATAGCGGATAGAGGATACGGGATCAGGGATCAGGGATAAGGAGGGAGCACCGCCCGGTGCCAAAGCAAGTGCCAAAAGTCAAAGTCCCACGGCAGTTTCGATCCGCAATGTTAATGTGCCAAAAAATAAGAGCTCTAGTCTTTTTTAAAGTGTTGCTTGCTCTTGGAGAGCACATAATACTGGTGCGGTGTTCAATTGTAGCGTGCTTTTAGGCTGTAGACTGAAGCTGCGCTGATCTGTGTCAGTAAAATGTCAAGGAGTTGAAAGGCCGGGAAAAGAAACAAAATCACTAAAATATATGAGTTTTCCCAATATCAGAACTCAGCCAAAAATGCATTAATTTCAAATCGGTAAGCTTCCCTGTGCTAGTTTTTTTAGGGCTAACAAATCTGCATACAAAATTCGAAATGTAAATTTTTGTAATTTTTTGAAAATTTAAGTGATGGTACCCCTTATCAATTTTTCAAATTTTCGGCAAAAAAATCATTAAAAAATATGAGTTTTCCCAATATCATAACTCAGCCAAAAATGCATTAATTTCAATTCGGAAA
>VNJR01005265.1:0-23966 GCA_008042585.1 Drosophila punjabiensis
AATATATTATATTTATATCATAAAGGAACTTAATATCGAGTTACTCCGCCTTTGGCATCAATAACTGCCTGGAGCCTTGCGGGTATAGAAAGGATTAAATTGTGAGCAAGCTCAAGGGATAATTTGGACCAAATATTTTGTATTTCGGCTATAGTTTCTTGCCGTCGGCGATCCCTGTCAACTGTCCTTTGACTTTTAATAAAAGCCCATACATTTTCAATAATATTGAGATCGGGGCTTTGTGGCGGCCACGGAAGTACAGCCTGATTTATGTCTTTCAGAAACTTGGTTGGTACTCGCCCCTTGTGGCAAGGAGCATTGTCCTGCTGTAGGATCCAATCAAAAGTTGGAAACATCCGGTTTGCTGATGTAAAGGCATGGTCATTCAAAATATATAGGTATCCTCCTTGATTTAGAGTTCCCTCTATTGGTACCATGTCTCCAAATCCGTAATAGCTGAGACACCCCCAGAACATTACCGTTCCGGCACCAAACCTATTGTTTGGCTGGACAGCATTAGCCTTTAGTTTCTTTGGGAGATGCATGAAATGCTTCTTAAAGGACCCCTGAAACTGAAATGCCACTTCATCAGTCCATAAAACGTTGTACCAGAATTCCAGCGGCTTTTGTATGAATTCCAAGGCAAATGCGAGCCGTTTCTCTCTGTTTATTGGAGTAATATCCACTACTTTTCTTACAACATACGTGTTGATGTCAACATCCTTCATCCTGCGACGTAGTGTGCTGTCACTTATTTTTTTTCCAATTATCATTTTTGATGCTGCTGCAATTTTAACTGGGCTCATGGTAGGATTGCTTAGTACAACTCCTAAAATGTGTCTGCAGTCTCTTGGGTTTAAAACCGCTTTTCGTCCAGTTCTCTTTTTGTTTACCAAAGTTCCCAATGTGTCCTTCTTTTTAACAAGGTTGTACACAGTTTTTCTCGATATTTGGTAAATTTTAGCCAAATCCGACGCAGAAGTTCCTGTCTTAAATTTAATAACGATCTCCGCTCGCTGTTCAACTGAAAGCTCTTTCGTTTTTCCCATTTTATTATTTACAGGCTTTGAATTATCGTTTTAAATTTACATTAACAGTTAGCTTTATTTTCAACTCGGAGTCCAAAAGCAATTAGAACTTCACTTGCACGCCGTAAATCAAAGACTAATCCTAATTTGCTTTGTGTAAATACTTTTGACGCGATAAAAATGTGTGTAAATACTTTTGACTACTGATAAGCATCAGTTGAGTGGTTCTATTTTTAGCCCATGAACAGTTATTAATTCTCTTTTTTCTTTCATTTGCTTCTGCATAGATGTAAAAACACGACAATAACTTTGATTTTCGAATCTGAGTCCAGTAGCATTAGTAATAAACAATTCAAGTTGGAAGTAACAAAAAATTCTCGTTGTGTAAATACTTTTGACCACCTCTGTATTATCATAAAGGACATATATTTGCTACTTATATTTACACATTTTTGAACACTCAAATTGATTTCTGCAGCCTGCCTGAATACTTCAAAAAGTTTAATAGATGAAAGTGACTTGTATAAAGATATTTATTATTACTATTTTTGATTGCAAGATTTATTTTTGTTGCAACACATTTGGATATGTTTATTATTTTTTGTTGCATTATTTCTTTCTGTTGCAACAAATTCATATATCTCCAAAGGCTTAAAGAATCCATCAAGCTTAGGCTCTTGCAATCTCAAATTCCCCTTCCAAAAATAAAACCCTAAGCCAGCAATAAGGGCCTTGTGTGTGTTCTGTTATTGCTTGTAAAAATGCATTTTGCCAGTAGAATTGATTGGTTTCTTTTTTCGAACTTACATTTCATTTCGATTTAATGTGCGGCTGTAGCAACAGATGTAAAAGCGTTTGACAAAATCGAAAGGCCAATCGATCAACATCAAATAACTGACAGGCAACGAACGGCGATTGAGTAGAATCTAGTTGAGGCGAGTCCCCAGCCTCCAAAATGAAACTCCGGCGAACCGAGTCGGTAATTCACAATTATGCATACCAGATGAGGCAATGCAGTGTGTGGAGTGGTGCCAGTCGCGGTTGCGAAATTGCAAACAGCGAACAGGATTCGGATCCAGATTCAAATTGAGATTCAAATTCAGATTCAGATTCAGATTCGTCGGGGGCCATTAGCCAAATGCAAACACCTTCGACGATGTGTGGACATGTCGACATTGATTTGGTCAACTGAGTGATCTGAGTAGTCAGTGTCATATGTACATATTGAATGACAACTAGAGATAACATTTTTTGTAGGGTAAATTGGGTAAAAAAGGGTAGCAAATGATCAGAGTTTATACTTATTATATAAACTTTACATATTTAAAAGTAGATTCCCAAGAATTCCTAAAAAATGCATATAATATAATATTTACTTTAAATTGTTGTCATATTTTACCTTTGATTATTTTTATAGTAAAAGTTAGTGTGTGTTTCTGGAGACTTAAAAATATTTATATATTATTTATATTGAGAATATTGATTCTTCATTTAAAGCTTAATATATTTTAAACATAATTTTGATTTCATATTATTTTTATTCAAATTTTTCTGTTTGTGTATTTTGGATTTTTCCTTCAACTTTTGATTATTTTTATTTTTAAAGGGTTTCATAAATTCCTAATATTAATTATATTAAAGATATTAAAATTATTAATTCTTCATTAAAAGGTTAATATATTTTAAACATCATTTGAATTTCATATTATTTATACACAAAATTTTTCCCTTTATGTATTTTGGATTTTTCCTCCAACTTTTGACTAATTTTATTTTTAAAGGGTTTCATAAATTCCAAATATTAATTATAGTAAAAATATTAATAATAATAATTCATCATTAAAAGCTTAATACATTTTAAACATCATTTAAATTTCCTAATATTTTTATCCAATATTTTTCTCTAAATGTATTTAGTTTTTCCCTCCAACTGTGTGTCTGCCAATTAATTGCCAACAACGCCCAGGCTGCTCTGCATCACAGGTAGACAGGTGGACAGGTGGTGCTCAGGCTCCAGTTCGGCCACTCAAAACTGCATTAGATATTTCGTTAATTATGCTGCACAGTTCCCAATTCGACAAACATACTATACATATACATATATATGTCGACCGCATATAATGCTTTTTGCTCTTTGCCAGTGGCCCACAAAATTCGGGTATCGAATCTGGTTGTTTTCGTGGTTTTCAGGTGCCAAAATCATTTGTCAGCCATTGTTGTTGATATGCGTGGGAGTTGCATGCACCAATGGAAGCTCCCCTCGAACAACACAATCTGTATTCTATATTCTGTATCTGTTGTTCTCAATCATGTCATATGCATGCCCCAAAACTGGTTGCCAAGCAATTGTTCGCGATTTGATCTCATGGTTGAGTTAATTGAGTCCCTTGTGGCCGCAGCGCTTAGCCAAAGCCTTTTGTAGTATGTGGTAGTTAACGACCAACGAGTAGGCTTTAATGTTACCCAACTACAATGAGTTCATCTGGCATTACGCATGCATCATTAATTAAAATGTGCACAGAGAGAAATAGATGGGGCGTTTGAAAACATTTATAACTAGGAATTAGGAATAATTTAGATTAAACGGAAAATAAATAAACAGGCGGAAGGTAAACATCAATATAGCGATAATCTAACGATATTTGACACAGAGGTCGATACATTAATCTTAGCATTGCGATTGATGAGCAATAAATCGATATTTCGTTTTATATATCGAACTGTGACGAAAGGAGGGCTTACATTTAGTGTAAGTTAATACCGTTGGAGATAAGTTTACAAATTTAATTTTTAGTATGTATGTAAATATTAAATAATAAATTGAAATTCGATTATTTCTGTGCATTTTCGATAATATCGATATTTGAATGTATGATTAAATGTAGTCTCAAATATGCAAGTAATTAATCAATTACAATTCGATTATTTCTGATACTTTTTCGATAATATCGATAGTTTAACGTAACAAACTTTTGCAAAGGTGAGAAATGTTTTCAAAATCGATTGATTTATTCATTTATTGGCAATCTTTTTTTTTATATCGTCGGAAATATGTAAGTAAATTTGCTACTTGCAAATCAATTCGATTATTTCTGATACTTTTTCGATAATATCGATAGGTTAACGTTAAAGAGTTATGCAAAGTTGAGAAATTGTTCGCTTCCTTAAATATCGATAGATTTATTCTTTTATTTGACAATCTCTTCATTCTTTATAGGATTTTTTTATATATATAAAATTTAACGATATTTTTGATATGATAATGGTCGCGATATTGATGTCTATACATAATATCTGACTTTTTCCTATCGATATATATCCCTACATTGAAAAGAGGAACTTGGATAAATTCTTCATAAATTACCTTTCTTATTTTAAGACTTTTTTCTATTTTATTTATAATTTATTAACTAAAATTATCCCAATTTCTTACAGTGTATGATTATTTGATGTGAATAAAGCGACAAGGTTAATCAAAAGAGTGACAATGCAGGACACCAGCCTCAACATGACACAATCGCAGTTGCAGCCCCAAATGCCGGCCTTCAACAAGACGGTGCTGAACGACCTGCAGATAACGAAAACTGATATCGACAAGTTCCTGAAGTATTGGCAGGAATTTCAAAAGAAGAACATGTCCATGTCCAGCCAGGTGGACGAGTGCCAAGGCTATTGTCAAGGTGAAATTTACAACTGGCTGCGCGCCTACAACAGCATCCATGGATACGTATCCCTGATGGTAAGTGCTCCTCCTTCTCCTCCGAGAACCTCCAGAGGCCCCAAAACACGCCATTCAAATGTTAAAGTGAAAACAATAGAAACTTTTGACTAATGACTGAGCTGGGGAAGGCCAAGGCGCCTCATGAATGTGAACCGAGAAAGGGTCTCGTCTTCCTCTCTCGCTGATGAATTCAAGGGACGCCTTCACCTTTGAGCCCTGGCCCAAGTCCAGTATCCTTAGTCCCTTTTTCGAATTAAAGCAATTCGGTGTGTTTAGCTCAAATCGCATTAAGTGGATGGAATCCAAGCCCTTTGTTTTGGGTTCTGGGTCGCCTTAAAGGGATTTTCCTGAACGGATATAAATTATGTGTTTGATGTGGTTAAGGCGTTAATGTGATTTTTCTTTTCATTTTAATTTCCAGACATTAGCTTGCTTTTTTTGTGGCCCATGAATCCTTTTTAGCAAACATTTTTCTATGTTAGGTTTTTGTGTTTGTGGAAAGAGAAACTCATTTCTAGGAAAATCTGCACATTAAAATTAGGGTTTATTTGAGTTTTTTAGGGAGGTAAAGCAACTTCTTACTTAAGAGTAACTTTCTTACTTTACAAATTTTATTTGTTAAACTTAAACTTCTTTTAAAGAATTATCTTCCCAAAAGGAAAGAATAGTTTGTCTCAAGGAATGAATTAAAGTTCCTGGCAAAAGTCAAACACAAGTTTGCTGCGAGAGAAAAGTGTGAAAAAGGATGTGAAATTTAAATCTCTAGAAACCGTCGTACATCACGAGCTGAATGAATAAAACATTCAACCAATCTAAATTCCAAGAGGGGGAATGTGCAATCAATTGAAAGTGTGTGAGACATTCTCTCTTTCCTTTTTTTTTTATAAATAACACTCACATATTTTATCAACAGCCAAGTGAATATTGCTCCTTGTTGTTTACTTGAATCACATAGATTTGCATATTCGGGACAATAGCAAACATCTTGAACATAATGGTCCTGACCAGAAAGGAAATGGCCAAGACGCCCATAAATAATATCCTCAAGTGGCTGGCGGTGGCCGATATGTTTGTGATGCTGGAATATATACCCTACACATCGTATCAATATATCTATATGGGTCCAGGTGAGCCTTAGTTTTAGTTTAAGAATATAATTAAAAATATTTGTATATAAAATAATTATATTAATATTTTTTTATATATTTTTATTATTTATTAATACAATTATTTCCCAAACAGGTGAAAAGGATCTGAGTTACACCTGGGCTGTTTGTCTACTGATTCACATGCACTTCACCCAGATCCTGCATACGATCTCCATAGGACTGACCGTAACTCTGGCCGTATGGCGATATGTGGCCATCAGGTGAGCGTATATTTAGGCCAACATTGCATGCTCTCTCTCTGTGTCCTGGGACATTTCCTGCTCATACGCATCGATTCACATTATTCATGCTAATTTTGCATCCGCTATTCGAACCGAACATCCGGCTAATCTGATTAACACTTCAATGTGGCAATATGTGGCTTCTCTTCTCTTCCTTCCCCGTCTTTTGTTTATAGCCAAATGTTACCATCTCTATTCCACAGACATCCCAACGGGGGCTGTGCCAACTTCCTGCTCGCACATTCCCGGGAGGCGATCCTCCTGCCCTTCATCCTCTCACCGATCCTCTGCCTGCCCACGTATTTTGTCTTCAAAGTACGAGAGACGTACGACGTGGACAGCGTCAATCCGGAGGCCATGTATCATGTGTATTTTGATCAGGATTCGGTTCTATACAGGTGAGCTTCGGTGTGGTATTATCCTAGAGAATTCGAAGAATAATTTATAATAAAATTATTTAATAAATTTGTCAAATTAATTTAATTCTAGGTTCAATTTCTGGATACATTCCGTGATCATTAAACTTTTACCCTGCGGAATTTTGATCGTAATCAGTACCGTGCTGATGCATGTCCTGTGCGAGGCCTCGAGACGTCGTCTGAAGCTAAGGGACTACAATAATCCCGCCAAGTATGCCATTCAGCTCAATCTGAATGAGTCCAAGTCGAAGAAGTGAGTATTGAAAGAGTAACATGTGTGGAATTTATATATAACAAATAAACTAGAAAAATCGAAAGTTATCGAAATTATATCGAAAATGTAGAAGCAAAAATGTATCGAAATTTAAAGCCTTAAAAAAAACAAAGAGTTATATGTCTAAGATTAAGTAAACCCACTAAGTCTCATTATCCCATGAAATTCTACTATAAAAAAAGAAAATCGCAAGATATCGAAAATGTATCGAAAATTAAATCATCGTAAAAACCGGATATTTACTTTTATATATATATTTTATTTTATAATAAATAGTTTAATCCCACTTGATATTGTCAATTTGTGATAAATTAGGAAAATAGCAAGATTTTTCAATTAAATCAAAGCATTGTAATATCGGAAACATCACAAATGTATCGAAAATTTACTCATCACAAGATATCGGATATTTATGTTATTATATTATTATATTAGAATAAGTTCTTAAATCATAATAGATAGGAATTTTATTCAATCAAGTTAAAATATTTAATCCAGCATAAATATCTCAAGGTATCAATATTATCGTTATTATATCGAAAATAATAAAATTATTGCAAAAATGTATACTTTTTATAAATTTATACTTAATATAAAATTTAAAATAAATATATTTAGTTATTCAATATCCGTGATATATAAATTAAATATATTACCACCAAATTGGATTTGAAAAATAAAAAAAGGTTATCGAAATAATCGATATACAAGCCAAAATTTAAAATAAAAGTAAAACAAAAATCTTTATATAGCGTTATAGAGTTAAAAGAATCTATTTAAGTATTCAATATCAGTGAAATATATATTAAATATCCTAACATCAAATTGGATTTGGAAAGATACAAAAAGGTTATCGAAAAAATCGATATACAAACCAATATAAAAAGCAAATAAAAATATTTATATATAGTTCTAGAGTTAAAAGATTCTACTGATTCTTTTATAAATTAGATTATAGTTTAAATAGATAATTAGTTTATTTTTTATTAAATTCATGATTATAATTTAATATATTATATTTTTTATATATATTTCAATCCCTCCAGACCGCCGCGCTGTGATCGTCGCAATGATCGCACCACCCTCCTCCTGGTGGCCGTGCTGGTCCTCTTCCTGGTCACCGAGTTCCCGCAGGGATTGCTCGGCCTGCTGTCCGGCGTGATGGAGAAGTGCTTCTTCGCCCACTGCTATCCGCCGTTCGGGGAGCTGATGGACCTGCTGGCGCTGATCAATGCCGCCGTGGGATTCGTTCTCTACGGACTGATGTCGAAGCAGTTCCGGACCACCTTCCGGTCGCTGTTCATGAAGCGGCACTTTGGCAGCACCGAGATGACCCGACTGACCCGTGTGACCACCACTTGCGTCTAAACAGGACTAACAGGATCTAAATTAGGGATCGGCATCGCTATCGATGCCGTCGAGATGTGATTTTTAGAGGGCTCTGCAGGATCATTTTTGTAGAGACAGTTTTACGGGGGATTAGGTGAAGGGCATCCAAGATGTTCAGGGCTTGCTCCAAACTGAGAATTTCTAAAACTTGAACTTTATAAAAGTTTCGTTGCGTTGCATAACGAAAAAAAATATAAATATATTTATGAGAAACTGTGAGACGGAATACATATATTTTTGGTTAAAGCAAATATTGGATGATTGCTTGCATTATCCAAAAATTGATGAATTGATTCCGTTTTGTGATTTGGCTGTTTAGCAAGTGCCATTTCCTTTCCAATTGAAATTACTTTTTTAAGAATTATGCATTATCCAATTGGTGTTTCGAATTCGTGTCTTAGTTTGTAAGTTTTTGCTAGGCTAAGCCCACACGACACACTTACTTTCCATGCAAAGAACAAAAAATAAAGTCTAATTATAATTCAAGGAATCCAAGGATAACCATGGCCAAGAGGACAGAGAACAACAACTCTGTGAGCCCCGAGTTGCTCTGGCTTCTTGGCTCGAAAAATCTAAAACTTCGATCACTGGATTCCACATTGGCCTCTTTTTTTTGAGAGTCTAATTACGGAAAACTATTTAAACAGCTTATATTACGATTTACAAACTAGGTGTGAACACGTTCAAATAAATGTTTGATGTGAGTTGCGCGCGTTTAATAAATAAATATTTATTTTTTGTGTTTGAAAATTCATGGGAAACTTCTCTGGGTTCAGTTCTGGCTAACAACTGCATTCACCTCCAAGGGCAGGTCATCTGGTGGCAGTTCCTCGAAACCATTTTGCCTTAAATCGGACTCCTCCGAATCAACGGAATCCAGCAGGATGCCGTTGCCCTGATTGGAGATTCGCAGAAGGGATTTCAGCTTGGTGGCCTGGAATTTGTACTGTTCGGGAAAAGGGGAGCAGCATTAGATGATAGGCTTCTATCTCAGGGACTTCGTGGAAGAATATTGATTGCATATTTTCGCATGGGTTTCATGGCCAATTACGGGATTTACAGGACTACACACACAGGATGCTCTTGTTTCATTCACGTGCCGCGGCATACAGCCACTGGGAGTGCTGGTATCTCGGACGACTTACTTCCGTGGGCAGGAGCAGATCCTGGGCCTGGCTCATGAACCTATTGTACTGTTCGGCGGCCAAAGCCAGTCGTCCGGTTTCGTAGCAAAACAGGGCAAAGTTCAGCACCACCAAAGGATTGCGTCCCGACGAGCCTTGCTGCTGACCACTCGCCATCCCACTGGCCCGTTCCAGAGCCACAAAAGCGTTCTCCACATCGTCCAGCTTACGTAAACACACTGCGGAGGAGGGAAGGAAGTATGATTATTATTATTATTATTCTCAAGGGGAAAGAGAACGAGGAAAATATTGGAAAAAAATATTGCTGAATAATTAACATTGTTCTTAAAGTAAAAGAGAGGATGGGATATATACAAACTTTACTTTTTGTCGAGAAATATTTAAAAGAATAATTTAAATAATTCAATTTAAATGTTTTTTGTAATATAAATATATATGTTATAAATAATTTATATTATTTTAAAATTAAATATTTTGTTGGTTTAAAAAAATTATTTATTTATTAAAGTAAAATATTTAGTAAGCATAAGTTAAAAATAACAAATAAACACTAAAAATGTTCCTTTATTAATTGCATTCTTCAAAAGCTTATGTTCTTGGTAATAAAACTATAAATAAATAAATTAATATTTTATACAATTTATATATAAGTTAAGTATAAAATAAATTTGTTATATTAGTAAACATAATTTGGAAAATATATATAACAACTTGAAAAATTAGTTTACTAGCTAAGAATTGGTTATTAGTTCTAAATATGTAATTTCAAGCACAAGTTAAGAACAACAAATAAACTCTAAAAATGTTCCTTTATTAATAGCATTCTTCTTTATTATTAAAAAAAAAAAACAATAAATTTATTTTTTAGGATTTAAGCTTAAGTTAGGTTAAAAAAAGATTTAGTATATAAGTAAACTTAAGTTGCGAAAAATAAATAAGAACTTGAAAAATTAGTTTACTAGCTAAGAATTGGTTATTAATTCGAAATATGTAATTTCAAGCAACAAATAAACACTAAAAAATGTTTATTAATTGCATTCTTCTTGGTAATAAAACAATATATAAATAAAAAAATATTTTTAACAATTTAAATATAAGTTAAGTTTAAAAAAATATTATATAAGCTAAACATTTGGAAAAATAAAGAACTTGAAAAATTAGTTTACTAGTTAGGAAATGTTTATAAATTCAAAATATGTAATTTAAAAAAATAAAAACCACACAATTTTCTCAGAAAATGTATAAAAATAATAATTTTTTCTCAGTGTAAATAGGTACATAGCAAACTTACGCCCCAGGAGCATGTAGCACTCGGCATTATCCTTGCGCAGGTTTATGGCTGCGGCCAGCGTGTGAAAGGCACTGGCGTATTGTTCAGCTGCGGTCGAGTTTGGGTAAACAACGGTAAGCAAAACAATAATAATAATAATAACAACAAGAACAATATGGCAACAAGAAAATAGCAACTAACAATGCTGAGAGTAAGGCCTAGGACCGAATCGCCTAAGGCCCAAAGGCTTTTCTTGGCACTTTTAAGAAATTTATTAAAACCTCCAGACCATAGTTTTCTTTTTCTAGTTTACCCTTTTCATACGGGTTTATTTTTCTCTTTTTTTCTGATTAATATATAGCTGACTAGCTGTCTCTTTTGTCCAAGAAATTACCAGTTTTGTGAATTTGTTGCTATTGTTTTGACCAATCACTGCGGCAGTTGCAATGGCATTTGTTTTTTTGGCCAATTGCCAAACGTTTGTTCCGCAAAACATCAAACGTGCTGCACATGTTTGCATAGATTTTCAACAAAAAAATACTTGTGGAAATTCCAATAAAATTTTACTGCAAACCTGTTGAATTTAAGTTGAAAATAACATATTCATGCTTTGAATATTTAAACCCTGTTTGTGTGGGAAATACCACAAAGTACTCTTCCCAGAAAATAACAAAGAAGAAAGCTTTTCAGGGAAAATATACACACACTCTTTTGTGTTGACTTTAAGAAGAGTTTTTGTGATATATTTTTCTTGGTAACCACTCACAGGCAATGTAGATTAAGCTCAAGTTGTACAGAGCGTTGTAATTAAGCGGCGAGAGCCAAACGGATTTGCGCAGCGACGAAATGGCCTGGAAAATATGATGAAATATTTAACAAAACATATATATATATACATATATACGTTGGCAATTTAAGTACCACAATAAACTTTTGCTTTTTGAAGAAGCACAATCCAATGTTGTTCCACAGCTCGGCAATTTCCGGCTCAGCGTTTGCGATTTGACTGTATTTGCTGAGGGCGCCATCCACATCGTTCCGGGACTGCGAAAATGAAATACACACAATAACAAAAACAGAAAAATATTTAAAAATTTAAATCGTCTTGTCAAAGGACTTAAAATTTACCTGCAAAATGGCGCCAAAGGCAAGCAAACCCTTGGGCGAGCATTTCCGCTCAATGCTGACGACTTCCGCCAGACGATCGTGCGCCTTTTGGGTCTCGTTGACTTTCAGGTACAAAACACTGATTTCAATCAGCACCTCGGAGTTTTCAGGTGTCAGACTGCTGCGAATGGCACACACACACAATTGTGTGAAACTCAAAACTCAGAATTCATGTCATTAGCACAAAACATACTGCAGGCATGTCTCCAGGACCTCAATGGCCTTTTGGTATTGCTTTTCCCTCCGATAGAGCTCTGCCAAACGCACAAAGCTCTCCAGTTTCCTGCCCGATTGAATTGCCAGCTCAAAGTAGGCCCGGGACTCGTCCTGCTGCTGCCGTGCCACCTCCATCTGGCTTTGCGTGGTCGCCGCCCTATAAAGGAGCTCGCCCAGATAATGATATATTTCATGGTCCGGCCGGCTGCTGCGCTGCTCTGCCTCTCGGAATACCCCCAGGGCCTGGCTAAAACGCCCCATTATGTAGCTGAGAAATAGGTAAGGGAATAGAATTACACTTTGAGAGCTATAATCAACAGCAAGCATTCCCACACACATTCAAACAGCTTCCCAGAACAAGTTATTTGCATTTCGGGATAATAATGTCAGGTATAAGCACACTTCTAGTGCAAATTAATTAGGTACCAAAACTCGAGTTTCTCGAAATACCTCGAATTAGTGAACTAATATTTCGAGAACTGTAAATGCTGCTCTGCTTGCGCCCACAAATTGGTGCGAAATACCGAAATTATCACAATAAAGTTTCTGGAAATGTCCGAAAACACCAAATAGCTAACCAAAACATGTTTTCTGAGAACACAATTTGCTAAATTTCCTAGAAATGCATGTCAAAGCCTAATAGAATAACATAATATTTGTTTTAATAATAATTGGTGAACACAAACTTTTAAGATGTAAAACGTTTTCTAATGAAATGTCACAGGTAAATGTATGCCTTAGATTTTAGTTTGCTGTATTAAATAATAAATTAATTTAATAACATTACTAAACATTCAATTTAAAGATGTAAAAACAGCCTAATGCGGTTATGACACTGTGATAAAACGTTGACTAATAAGAGATTTTTAGGAGATTAGCATTTTTTTTTCAATGGGAAACGTTAAAACCGATTTAAAGTTTAAGTAATTATGGTTTCAAATGCTAAACGTTAAAACCGATTTAAAGGGTAAGTAATAGTTTAATTAAATATTTTAAAATTATTTTATTATAGTTTTAATTAAATATTTTACTCTCAAAACATATAACACTATTTTAGAACGATTATTATTAAGATGTGTTGTTAGAACCTTGGGTAAATTTAAAAAAGTAGATATATGTTTTAATTATATAAAAAAAAATGTCTCTCTCAAATAAGCTTTAATAAACATTTCGATTTTTGTATGTTACACGAGTTATTTCAAGAAATATGAGATTTGACACCTAATTAATTTTCACTCAACTCACTTGAAGTGTAATATCGATTTTAAAGGAAAATAATTGCTTTACTAAAAATTTACTTTAACATTTTTTTGCAATTATGCGGTTATGACACTGTGACAAAAATTTAATTATTTTATATTTTGGGTTGACTTTTGTGAATTTTTTCTTATTTTCAACTATGCGGTTATGACACTGGGTTAAAACTTTAATTATTTCATAGTTTGGATTGACTTTTGTAGATTTTTTTAACAGCTTAACCAATTTAAGAAAGTTTAAGTATCTTAAAAAAAAGATTTATCTTAGGAAAGAGTTGTCACATCGATATAAAATAATAAAAAAGGAATTGTTTCAGAAAACTGAGAAAAATTCAAATATTTATAAGGAAAATTCCATTTCCATTTATTATTAAATTTTACACAATTTTACTCACAGAGTCCTACCAATTTCCTTGTACGTCTCAATGTTCCTTGGATTGAGCTCCACGGATTTTTGCAAGTGTCGCAAAGCCTCGATGTTATTGCCCTCTTCGCGGTCAATTAGGCCCTTGGGCGATGGGCAATCAATTAGAAAAGATACTCGGCATTAGCCGCAAAAGCTGGATGGCTCACCTGGACAAAGTACAGGTACTCGGGATTCAGGTGTCGATTCAGCTCACGTTCGATGAGGCGGCGACAGCGCGTGAACTCGCGACGAGTAAAATAAATGTGGAGCAGCCAATCAATGTTGGCATCGCTGGGCATTTTGGGAGCTGTTTTTGTCCTCAAATCGAATGAAAAACAAAAGAAAAAAATCGAAGATGTAAAGGAATAAAGTTTTTAAGGACTTTCGGGGCACTTTGCTACTTGCCTGGCCGCACAACCTCCAAGCTGGGCAATTCGATGAGCCTGCCGTTGCAGTTGATCTGCTCCGTTCCCGGCTCGTACATGGATTACTCTGCTCCTTTTGCTCGTCCAAGCAAAAAGCTCAACTTCAAAGACAATACTCTGCTGCGACTCTCTAATTCGGCAAAACTTGGTTTGCTTTTGTTATGGAAAACTCGCCCGTTGCCATGGCGTGGTTTTTGTGTATGTTTTTTTTAAGGGTTGCCAATGCCGACGGGGGCTGGAAATTAACTTGTTAACTGAATTAATGCACGTTTTGGCCGCGGCCAAAATTTAAAACGAGTCGAAGGCGAAAATTCCACGGCATGTATTTTTAATTAGCTGCGACAAAAATGTCCAAAACCCATTTGAAACTAATCGAAATGCAATAAAACCGAGCTAAAAACAGGCTAAATAATTGCCAGCAGCATCAGATCTTGGGATAGACCAGTTTTGTGGTCTGGAAACTCAGGTCCCGGCTCTGGCTTTGCCTAATTACTCAATTTAATTCACGCCGACACCAAAGTCGGTGCCAAAGTGGCAAAGTCTGTTGCACTCGTTTCCAATTTTGGGCCCCAAAAAGACACATGTGATCGTGAGCTACATTTGAAAATTGTTTTCTTGTTTTCGCTCGCCGCCAAAAATTCAAAAGCAATTAATGCACAAAAAAATATCGTACAAGATCACCGTGAAATCTGAATCGATACAGCTTCGATTGCGGCGTTGATCTCAGATCTCTGAGATCTCTCGAACGGGAAGTGCCACCTTTTCCCAAAAGGCAACGCGGCGGCTACGTGATCTGCAGCCAGAATTTGCTAGAATTCGCTAGGAAGTACAGCGCTCTCGTATGGATCGCTTAGTTCCACCTGATCACGAACCATAAAGATTGACACTCATGATGGTTTCGCTACCAAAAGGGGGCCTTAAATTGCAAGGAGATTAAAATCGAATTACAAACATGACAGGTTACCTGCAAAAAACATCTCTTTAAACATTTTCCAAACAGGGTTTGCGGTGGCAAGTACAGTGAAGATAGGAAAAATGGTTTACAAATATATATATTTTATTTACATTTCTCAGCTATAATATATTTCTGTTTTGTAAAGCAAAATAAATTTATTGAAGTTTTTACAAAAATCTATATTTTATCTTTGCGTTGTACATAAATAAATTTGGTTACGATTTTCGAATATTTTTGGATAATATTTATATTTTAATGTTAAATACTATATTTTTCAATACTTCCAAATAATAGAAATAAAATTTTATATATTTTGGAAACGATATTGAGCGTGAGATTTGTTTTGATATATTAAATATAATTTTTAAACTTAACACCTAAATTAGGAATTGCTTTAATTTGTTTCGTTAAAAGAACTATTGTTTCCCATATATATTAGTTTTTTTATAATTTTTTATTTATATTACTGCGTCAGTTAACTTTTATTATTCAATATTATGTATTTTGTGTTTATTTTTATATTATATTTTTAATTTTAAAACTTTTTCTTTTTTACATGAAAGACCGGCGTAAAATAAGAATTTACATTTTTTTTACAGCTTTAGTACACTGCTTTCTCAAAATGGCTCCTGCATTGCCGACTGTACCTAAAACAGTAAGGACACGAACCAGTCTGTGGAACATGTGTGATATTACCCAAGTTAGAAACCTTTTCACAAACAGTTTAACGGTTAGAGAACTCGGTTTTGCTAAACCAAGTTTTTCACCTATTGTATAACGGCTTGTACAAAATAAATTTCTTTATTTAATTTTTTTTAATATTATAAGACATAGATATATAAATATATATAAAAAAATTAATAAAAACAACTGAAAATAAAATAAAAACAAGTAAAAATAAACAAAAAGAAATAGATATATTACACATTTTATTATAATATTAAATATATCAAATATTTATTTTAAATTTGTATACACATTTTTAAATATAACAATTTATATTTCTATAATTCATATTTCTAAACTTTATTTTAATATTAATATTTATTGACTTAAAATATGTTTATATAATTTTTTACAACTGGTTTGAGACTTGACTGATCAGCTAATGTGAGTGCAAGCGAGATTTATTTAGAAGGTTGAAACTTTATTGTTTAATAACTTCCACGTTTAATATCAGATTATAATCAAATTTGTAAAACAGAATACATATTAAAATAGGCATTTATTATTAATATTTTTTGTTACGTTTTTATTTAATTTATTTAAGTAATTACACCCTTACACTCTATATAAAAACCAGTTCTGAGAAGTTATTCAATCAATACTAAATACAATATTGAACTAAGCCGGCATAATGTCTCCCAAACCGATGGCCGGAGAAGGTCAAGTAAGTGCTCTCTCTCCCCCTTATTGACGTGAAATTAAATTCCCTTTTATTTTCCGTCTTGGTGGACGTCCAGGGCGGGCATCTGGTGCTGCCTCTCTGATGGGGGGACGAGGCCTAATTCAATTACAGTACCACTGTAAATATGATTTACACCCGATGACACTCGACTGCCTGACCCCAGTGCCGCTTCCGCATGCCTTACGCACATTTTCGTGCGGCCAAAGGTCATAAAAAAGCGACTTACACAGCATACCAACAACGTAACGCAACGCAACGCAAAAAGGAAGCCTGCAGGCCGAAGAGGAGGGATGGATTGCACGTCTGCTTTGTAGCCTCGGAGGAGCAGGCGGAAGGTCGTTACTCACTGGGGAGGAGAAGGAGGAGGAGGAGCACTCTTGCCAGTCAGTCGTAAAGATATGTTTTGTGCAGCGAATACGCGACTTGGCCTAAATCTGGCTTTGGCTTTCGAGACTTGGTCTCAATTTATGCAATGCCAGCCAGTGTCCACTTTATTAGGGAGGAAAGGGAGGAAAGGAGCATGGATTTTATGATGGCAACACGACGGACACCTAAATATAGTCATGGGCGACTTGTTTACCAAATTGCCGTCTAGTCCTCGTTCGCCAATCTGTGCAGAGAGACAACAACAGGGAAAACACACACACACTTACCCTTTGTGTATGCGTGAGTGACCCAAATAAGTATGCTTTGTTTCTGGCCAGCACTTGTACTTTCTCCTTTCTCTCTCTGGACTACTCCGGTCTCCCTTTGCTCTCCACTTGCGATAATATTTAATCGCAAATTGATGTTTACACGTTCGATGGTCTCCATTTCAGCAAAGTTACACGAAGAAATAAAATTAGAGGTTTCAGTAGGAGAAAATACAGAAAAGCCCCTTGAAAGCTGTCTAAAAGTATGCAACAGTATTTTAAAATATTTTAAAGATAATTAATAAGGTTATATTATAAGATAAGTGCACTTTTATCTAGTCTTGTGGCCATTTAATCAAAAATTCATTTATATAAAGAATATAATATATTTTCATTAAATGTTGTGTTTTAAATATATTATTGCATACTTTTAGACAGCTTTTAAAGCGATTTTAAGACCTTTGAGATTAATGTGGTTTTTTGTTAACCTGTGAATGACTAATTATTTTAATTAATGTAATATAATTAATCTTATCAGCTTTTTAATGTTAAAAACAAAATTTATTATCATAGAATCTGGTGCCTTAAAATATCATTGCATACTTTTAGACAGCTTTTAAAGCGATTTCAAAACCTTTGGTATTAATGTAGTTTTTTGTTACGGCTTGAATGACAAATTATTTTATTAATAAAAAACTAAATACATTTACACGGAATCATTGCATACTTTTAGACTGCTTTTAAAATGATTTTAAAACCTATTCAATTTATGTAGCTTTTATTTGTTAAGGTAAAAAAATTATTTACTCTCTAATTTCTTATATTAATTAATATTTATAATATTCCTTTTAAAAAAAAGTCACAAAAGTAAGTAATTCTTAAGCAAACCCTTCAAATTTTGCAAGATTTCCCTCAGTGCAGAAATCCTGGCTAGTGTTGGGTCTGCTTTAATGAGGCAACCTTGTTTGTTTTGCACTTGTTCTGGCCGAGTTATCCTTTCGCTTTTCCTGTTTTGGCCCCCACAACCAACTCGTGTGGCACATTCAATTTCGTGTTGGTCGAATCTTTGACACATTTCCTAGAGGGCCAGAGGTGATAGCTACTCCTTCCGAGTTGCCAACCCTCGGCATTAGCATAACTATGGAAGCAGGAAAATATGTTTCGGTTTAAAAATTGACAAAAAATGTTTTTGGACAAAAATGTATACCCCAAGCGAATGTTGTGCTCTCTCTGGTGGGAATGTCCTGGCTACTGGATGCAGGATACTGGATACTGGGTCCTGTGGCATACCAAACAGCTGAATAGCTGAAAGCTGGAAAATATGCGTGCTGAACTTTTGCGTGCTGTCGCTGTAATTTATGTCAAGCCAAACAAAAAACAATGAAATTGTTGTGGCACAGCAGCACTTTGCACACACACACCGCACACACACACTTACTGACAGCATTCTGGATATGCAGATACAGATACAGATACAGATAGAAATAGAGATAGAGATACACATAGAATTGGATGCGGCGAGGCGGAATGTTTATTTGCTGTAAAATTTGAGGCATGCAACGCTTATGAAATAGAATTTTGCGACCATGGTCAGTGGATTCCGGTGCTGAGAGCCAGCCGGCCACTTCACGTAATAACTCCATTTGATCCCTGCATCATGGCACACAATATTTTACCGAAAAAACATAAATGCAAATTGCTTTAAATGGCGAAACGGGGAAAATGGTAAATGTGGAAATGGGAAATGCGATAGCCAGCAAACATCAAAGCGAAACGGAGCCCATTAAACATTTACTAGTTGAATTTTCCAAGGGGGCTTAGGAGCATTTTGTAGGCCTTCTCCCTCTCTCTCTCTCTCTGATGTTAATTTGACTTTAATATAACAAATAATGCAATTAGCAAAGGGTCGAGGGTTGGGCCTGGGCCCTCATTGAATGTGATATTCGAGTTCAATGAGTTCATCGAAGGGTTAGGCGCCTGCGGGCAAAGATACTGCTTCTCATGATTGATGGAAAACCACCACCAGAGAGTGCCGGGAGTATGGGAGCCACTCGAGGAGACCCATCGAAAGTGGCTGCGCCCTGCCTCACATCCATACAGTTTGCGGCTTTTTCGGTTACTGAATAATAAGCAGGGGCCAAGGGGCCAAGTCAATGTGTGTGTCTCCTAGGTTGCCCGACGCTTCCTTCCTTCGAAGTAGCACGACCCCCAGTGCCATCCGCCATTTGCTGCCACATGTTGAAAAGTGAGTTCTGTGCCGTTAATTAATTAAATTGTCATACCCTCTGGGCGCCGCAGCGACAATTGAGAAATCTTCTGCTCGGTTGCCATTTGAACTTCACCTTTTCGGTGGAAAAATATTACGAAAAAGGGGGCTGCCGCTTGTCCCAAAAAATTAATGAGCTCGGTTTGCCAAGAGAGTTACTTTTAACCGGAATTCACTGGCACAAGCCGCCGCTACATCCCATAAATAATCATTTATTGAATGAACTAAAGATACATATTCGCAGCACTATTTCTGTGACACTTGTGCCGGCTGTGCTTGGGTGAATCATTTACGAGCGATTCATTCATAAAAACCGAGTAAATAATTCAATTTAGATCGAATGCGTCATCTTCTGTTAATTAAAAAAGAGACACGAAAGATGGCAACTGATGGATACCTGTTACTATTGGTAGTTTAATTCATTTTAGTTGAATATTTTTAAGTTTAATCTCTAATGTCCTTGCAATACTTTAAGTAGTCTCTTCAAGATTGAATTATTTATATTTTATCCCGGCGCGACAAGGTTGCTATTTTATTTAAATGGTTGGTATCGATGGATTTAATTAATAAGTACTTTTTAACTTTAATTATATGTATCAATATATTTAGAAATGTTTACATTTTTCTAGTCCTATATTTGTAATAATAAATCTGCTACTTTTTAACTTTAATTATATGTATCAATATATTTAGAAATGTTTACATTTTTCTAGTCCTATATTTGTAATAATAAATCTGCTAATTTCGATTAGTTATAGAAATATGCCAGAGTTAGAATATCTTATACATTTATGTACAAATAATTATTATGATTTAAAGATAGCTAACAAATATTTTATACGATATAATTTATAATACTTTTTAAAAATAATTTTTTTTTATAATATAAGGTGCCTAGTAATTATTTTAAATACTATGAGACTTTTTATATTTTTGCTCCGTCATGATAGATATTTGTTACATTTTTAAATGGACATTATTTAGTTTTAGAAATGACTAAAGCAATGTTTTTTAAATAAAAGAAACTTCGTATTGCTCCTGTAAAATTGTAAAATATCTTATTGAATATTTAATATATTTTTTTTCTGTCAAAATAAAAAGTGTTTGAAAAACTGTAGTAAAATTTGCAAAAGTGTCTATATATTTTTTAAGCACTGCAAATAAATACAGAAATATATAGCAGAGTCAGCCGGCTTTAATATGTCCTTCTCTCTTTAAATTTCTTTAAATTTTAGATCAATAGTTAAAAAATAATCTTTTATATATTGTAATAATTAATATGTAAGCAATACTTTCTAATTTAAAAACCTTGATTTTTTTAGGCATCAATCTTCTCTAAAAGCAAATTATTTTAGGTAAAATAAATACATTTTAAAATTAAATGAAATCATTTTAGATTTTATTATTTTAAACAATGTTTATTTTTATACACATCAATTTATAAATATTTTGGAAGAATCAAATTATAGCTTATATTAAATAAATATTACTATAAATTACATACCAAATCATAACATAATAAAAATAATTAATTCCCATGAAATTTCTAATTTTATCAACACTTTTCAACTCCAAAAAACCTTGCTTTCTTTGTCCATAAATCTCCCTTAAAACCCGATTCCTTTAAGTGAATTAAATACCCTTTCCTTGCCAGATATTTTCCCATAACCAGACCCCTCTCACCCAGCACTTTATCAGTGTAAAGGGTATGCGGGCAACTGGAAAAGCCCCTTGAAAAAACTGAGTGACAGCCGTCGGGCGGACGGGCGTGAGTGCAACCCTTGAGTGCACCTCCCGCTCGCTCACGAACACTGAGATGACAGCGACCGTGTGTGTGGTGACGACGACAACGACAACGACGTCATGAAGGTCAACAGACAAACAATCCCCTCAAAACCCCTCCCCTCCCCTCAAAGAGGCCCGGTCAATTGAAGAGGTTAAATTTGTTTGTGTGTGTGTGTTTGTGTGCCTGCAAAGCCCCGTTAGACCTACGTCCCTCTGGACAGTAGTCCGTATGCTGTGTCAGGGGCTTAGTCATGTCCCCAGGGTGTTAATGTTAATGCCCCAAATGCCACTGGCGTGCGCTGTTGCAGTTATGGCCCGGCAATTATAATTTGAACAAATTATAAATTAATGTGTGCTGGTCATACGGTCATCAAAGCATAATTGTAATTGTTGACTTATATACATATACATAGAGAGAGAGAGAGAGAGAGAGAGGCCCGGGGGTTAAGAGAGAGCTTTGAAGAGCTGCCTCCGCTTATTATAATTTAATCAACAAAATGTTCTGCCTGTATTCTGTGTGTGTGTGTGTGTGTGTGTGTGTGAGAAGTCAACTATGCGGGTCTCTCTTTTTTTTGTTGTTTTTTTCTTTTTTTTTTGCCAGCCAAGTTAAACATTGTCGAACTGCCGCAATTTATTAATTAGTCGCGGTCAATCAAACAAACAAAGTGACGAAGGGCTTAACACAGCCAGCGGGCATTTAGCGGTTTAATGGATTTCGTTTATTGGGACTGGAAGGGGGTCAGAGATACGAGTCCTGTTTGAAACTACTCTTACACTGATACAAAAAATATATATTCTTTCAAGATCTTAATATAAAACCAAAAAATCTTAATATATGTCTATAAATTCTGGAATTACGAGATTTTAAGCTTTATTTAAAACCAAAAAACAACTCCAACAAGAAAGGAAGCTAGCTTAGGCACGCCGATTGGCTAGATCGACTCGGCTGTTGATGCTTAACAAGAATATATATACTTTATAGGGTCGGAGATGACTTCTTCACTGCGTTGCAAACTTCTGACTGAAATTTAATACCCTGAAAGGGTATTAAAATGGTAAGAAAAATTCTCAAAAGAAGACCAAAATATTCTTGCGCTACTTTTGCAATCAAAAGTCATAAAAAATTACCCAAAGTTTCGAGCTTTTTTATCAGTGTACCAATTAAAGCCCAAGTTCTTTGTTATACGGTTGGTTTTCGATACCATTTTGGTTCTGCCAAAGGACAAAGGGTTTTTGGTAATTATGCATGGACCTGGTCATGTGACTCTAATCGGTAGCAGAGAAGTTTGCATTGGACAGTCGAAGGGCAGGCTTACAACACTGAGAAAAATTGAGAAATCTTTTACTTTGAAAGTGTGATATCAGAGGAGGTATAGGATAGCATTATAATAAGCATAAAATAATTTCTAAAGCCTGGCATAGTCATATGTATATCTCTGCCTAAGAAGCTAATAAGAAATAAATGTTTTCTTTATTTCAAAAAATATGCAAACCTTAATTTCCTAATTTTTTTAATAGTAAAGTAAATAATTTACAATAAAAAATATAAATAAATGTTACCTTTATTTAAATAAATATAGAAACAATATTAAGGCCTTAATTTTTAAATTATGTAATATTTAAATAACTAATTTACCATAAATTATAATATATAATTCAGCTTTTTATTACCAATTTTCCTACTTTTGTGTACGATCTTGTTTTGGCCACAACAACTGTTAATTCTGGCCTGCAAATTAACGCAATTGTTGTTGCTGCTGCTGCAAACACGGCTCAAAGGCAGCCACATGGATGATTGCCAAAATTTCGATTGTTGGCCAGATCGATGCCAAGGAAACCCTTATACGAGATTAGTTCACAGTTAATAAACAGAATTTCCCAAGAGCTTTGCTTCTACTTCTGTGGCCAAAACGACACTTGCACTTGCTGTATGTGGTGAAAGGTCTTAGTCTTTTGGCCAAGAAGACAAGCACAAGGACCAAATCTGGTCAAAAAGTGTATACTCTGTGCAGTGAATCAAGGTTAAGTGAAGGTATTCAGGAGGTAAAATAATTAAAAATGCAATTTAAGGTGTTTTTGGATTTACTTTTTTTAAGTTTAATTAAAAGTAAGGGAGTTTTAAGTGAGTAATTTTGAATTTGAGGTCTGTGAGGGTTGGTTAATTAATCATTGCCTACTTTTAAGGGTTGCATAGGGGAAACATATTAGAGACAAATTTAATAGGATTTTAATGATTTTAATATTTGTCTTTACGAAATGGAATTTGGTATACAGACAGCTTATAAAAGAGACTTACTTTACCTTTTTAAAAACCAAGCTCTAAATTAATTAGGTTCTTAGATATAGTTCTTCGAAACAGCGTTCAGGGTTTTAAGTAAAACTATTTTTAAGGAAACTATAAATTTAATTTTCATTTCATTTATTTATTAAGTGAAGAACCTGTACTAACAGAAAATGTACATTAACAACACATGGATGAAACATTAGAAATATAAATTTCATAAAATTTAAACAACGTTTTGGTGTGGTTTTAATCCTTGAAAAAGTTTATATTATAAAGCAGCAACCTCTGTGCCAGCATTTTCCTAGTGTTTCTCCTATATGTTGTTTAGACCAAAAGTGTCTGCAAAATCTTGCGGTTCCTTTGCTCAGTTGGTAGCAACCATGGCTGCTGACAGCTCATTAGGCCAGGTGTGAGGCGGCGGCAAGGTGGGAAATGTGGCAGACTCACTCCTCCCTCTACCACCACCACTTTATGCATGCACGAGTGTTGCCTGGCCAAGTGACAGATTTTGACAATGTGCGTCGTTGGTC
>VNJR01005266.1:0-45668 GCA_008042585.1 Drosophila punjabiensis
GGACCAACTGAATTGCTGACTAACAGCCTGTCGCGAAATATGAGTCCATTTCAGCAAAAGAGATACCACTGTGTAGCAGAGTGTACTAAGTACAGTGTGTATTAGGTGGGAGGAATGAGATTACGGGTTAAATTTGTTTTTCTTTTAGGAAATTTAGCCAGGTTTTTAAATATTTCTTTTGATTTATGTTAAAAAAAAGAAAGAAAACTTTGAAAACTATACGTTTACCAGGACTAACTCAATCATCGTTCCAATATCAAGATATATCTTGCCATTATTATTTTATACATCGGAAATTTAAGTATTTAGTTCGTCTGGAAAAACTATACTGGTGAGAATATTCGTGGTTGAAATGATTTTTCTGGCAAACTTATTATCTGTCTATACTTAAGTCTCTTCTTAAAATCTTTATTTTTAAGTTGGATCATTTTTTAAATCGTTTCATATAGTTATCATAAAAAATATAGCTTCATAAATATTCTCTCTGTAATTTATTTAGTGCCAACTGCCTCCTTCCTGAAAGGGATTTCCCGGTGGCAATGATGATGTTGCCCCAGGGTCTGTTCCCCTAATCCCCAGCAGTATCCTGCTTCCCGGTATTCTGGCTCCACTGTGCGTGCACGTGCTTAAATACTTTGGCATTACCCGCCGCCGCCCACTCTGGGGCGACCCCCACGACCCCGGCTTGCCTTGGAAGTCTTCAGGATGTGACACAAAATGCCGCCATCGTCGCTGGCTGTCATCATTGTCTGCTTTAAAGATTACACAAAATATTTGTAAAAATACAAAACAGAACAAGCCACCGGCGGCCGCGGGGAGAAGGTGCGGAAAAATAAACTCGCAGCTTTACAAAAATAACAACTGCGGAGGCAGAACAACAACAGACAAAACGAAATCAAAGAAAAAACAACGCAGCAAAATGCTAAAAAAAAAAAATAAAGAAACCAAAAAAACAGAAAACGAGGAATACACGAAAATATTTACAAAATATTTTCCACTTCAACGAAATGGAAAACGCGACCGCCCCAGTAGCAGCCACCTTTCCAGCCAACCCCCCCCCTTTCTACAGTCCCTGCCACGCCCCCTCCCGCCTGCTTCTCCCCACACCACAGCTGCCGCATAGCTTCTGGCTGCCTCGAGTTGACTTGGCTTTTGTCTGCTCTCCCATTACTCCACCGCCAGTCGCAAGCCGCCTCCTCATCGGGATGTCTGGCAATGGCTCGTTGGCTCCTCTCCTTATCCCCAGTGCTGCCGAAGACTATCGATTCTCCAGATTGCATAAAACCCGAAAAGTTTTATCGAAAATCGCTTTTATAGCAGCGTAATCGGTGTGGTTATTATGGAATCTAAGATTAAGTCTAATGAGAGAGTTTTACATTTTTGGGATTTCTTATTTTGGATTTTAAGATATTCTGAGAGTCCCCTCTCTCTTGAGTGTTTAATATTTGAAATTACATCAATTTGAAACTATTTTAAAAATAATTAAACATATTTACAACTCTTTTTTGAGTGCTTTTATCATAATCCTTCGGACTTGACGCTTAGAAAAGAAATGTTTTAAAAACAGTCTCAAAATTATTTTTACTCTAAATTCTATAAAATCATTTAATGGAATTTATTATCCCTATTTTAACTCAATTTTTCAATTAATTTTTTATTAAAAAAAAAGCTAAATATTACTAAAAAGAAAGCCAACTTGTCAGATCTTTTCACATCGCTTCAGCTTCCACGGTGGCAGCGGCGCCGATTGCCAACAAGCGTGAAATGCCTTGGAACAACAACAACATCTACAGCAACTACAACAACAAATGCAACACCAACGACTGCAACAACAACTACAACATACAACATAGCAACAATAAAGACGGGAAAAGCAGAACCGAGCAACAACAAATTGTTTAACTGAACTTGACTGAGAAATCAGCGGGCTTGAAAGAAATAAATAAAAAAAAGATGAGAAGGAAGAAGATTTTTCGCACAAAATGCGACAAAATGCTTCAGCAAACGAAAGTCGAGAAAATTATATAGATATGGCATACATTTGTCGGCATGAGTCCGTGTACATGGAGAATATTTTTGCTGACTCTTAATTGGCAAACGAGTTTTTAATTGATTTTCTTTTTCGTGCTGCTTGCACTGACCCACAAAAGTGAAAACACAGCTTTTGGGAAGCTAAAGAAAAGAAGATGAGTTGACTAAGAAAGTGATCTAGGAAAAAGTTTCTTAATTATATACTGAAAAATATATTTTTTGAGGAAATATTATATTAAAATATTCATAGAAATACCAATTATTGAAAATATTCCTATATACAAAATATGAAATTAATTTAAGCAAGAAACTCTTGAAAAATTGTAACGCAACTATTTAAATTCCATTCAAAGCGACCTTGTGAACTTTTTCCTCTCATGAAATGTTCACAAAAAACCCTTATAATACACACTACACACAGTAATTTCCATTTAACAAAACACAAAAAAAAATAAAACTTAATGCTCATCCAGCGTTAATCCCTTTTGGAGCATATATGTGTACCCCACTCATTGCCCCCGGGGGACTGGCAGCTCGTCCTCGGACTCCTCGGCCATGATATGATAATTACATGGCGCCACAAAATAGAACCCAGGGAAAAGTGCGGTGTGGCTGTGGAAATGGAAATGTGAAATTCATTTTCATTTAGCGCTGCCCGCAAACTTCAACGCGGCGGCGGCGGCCACTCAAAATATGAAATGGAAAATGTGTGAATATTTTATTTGCTTTCAGCCAAACTCCATTTTGCCCCATGAGGAGTGAGGCACATGTGGCAGCCACAGCCGCAGCAGCAACACCCAGCCGTCGTGTCAATGTTAATTTAGTCAACGCCACAAAAAGAGCAAAAGCGAAACAATTCCATTGGGCATTGTTGGGCTAAGGCAACCACCTACTCGGCCGAGAACCGAGAACCAGCACCGCCAGCGCCTGATTTCACATGTGGCTCTGTGTCAACTTTCATGAAATTAGTTGGCAACATGACGAGCTGCCAGGCAAATGTCGCCGTATCCGCCACGAACACACGCCCATTAGGACGAGGGCGTGGCCAGGAGGGGAGGTGGTTCTGATGCACGGAAAGAAATAATAACAAAACTGGGCATTCATTTAGAAATTATATATAATTTCATGACTGCTTTATATCTAGAAACTATAATATTTCTTTAGAATTTTAAGTTGGTATTCTTTAGATTTATTGAACAGTTCAAAAGTTATTAAATTATGTAAATATAAATATGTCTAGAATGATGACTTTAACTTGTCTTAATAGGTTTTTTTTTATTTGTAAAATTTATAGATTTATTAAAATCTTTTTTCTTTTAAAATTCACATCTTTTGTGAAGTATTTTTAAAGTTTACTTAACAAAAATTACGTGTTTACGCATAATAATCCAATTTTTTCATAGTGTTACGTATATTTATTTATATTTACGTATATTTAATATAATAAAAATTATAATTTTTATACTGCTAATCAGTTTTTCTCCCAGTGCATTAGGCTGAAAGTTCTGCCTAATGCGCAGCTGACATCTAGCCACCAACCAACACCTTGGACCAAAGTAGTTTTCGCTGTTTGGAAACCAAAAACCAGACCGAAACCGGGGTCCATGGGGATTATGCTCTTGCCGCTGTGTGTGCGCGAGTGCTGCTCATATATCCATGTGCCGCACTGTACACGTGTTGCAACAGCGCCGCAGAACGCCACTGAACGCACCACAGCGACCGTGTTGGCGGCGTTGCCTGCTAATTAAAAAATTCCCTCACCTCATTGCCACCCACGCCTCTCACCCTGACGACTGACTCTCTCCCCCACTTCAGGGCCCTGCCAGCCATTTAGTCTAATTATTACAAATGGTCGAGGGGCAGGGCCAAAAAAACAAAAAAAAAAACTAACAAAGCAACCGAAAATTGCACAGAGAGTTTTCACGAAAATGCACTCACAAATTCATTAAAGTAATTAAATGGCCATTCAGAAAGTGAGAAAACAACTCGGCGGCTGCTTTTACAACTTAAATTCACAAACCTGTGAACAGTGGAGTGGAAATCTAGGAAAATATATTTGAATTTATTAAGAGAACTGGAAAAGGAGTCTTAAAAAAGAAGCCTTGTAAGTTAATTAAGAAATTAAAAACTGCTTTGATTAACACTCTTTTAAAGATATTTTTTATAGATTAATTATAATCTAATAGCACATGAAGTAAAACTATAAAAAGTGGTAACTAAGATCTAAACTATCTAAGCTCCTCTTTTAAAAAATGCCTATAATATATCCCTTAAAGTTATTCTTGTATTTCTGTCTAGGTAATCTTTAAGAGATGCATTCTACAAAGTTCTTAAAATGCACTTATTTTTTCAATCCCATTTCTTTATATTTAAGCCCACTGTCTGCCTCAGTTAGTTCCATTGAACTTTGCCGTTGTCTCAGGAAATCTGTTTTTCCTGCATTTTAACTTTGCCGTGACAAACACTAACTACAAGGACTCCACTCCCGCTCCTCATTTGCTCCCCCTCACAACACCAACACCAACACTTTCCTGTTTAATCGATAAAAACATTTCAACTGCAATTTGGCTATCGCTTAGTGCGAACATTTAGCAGGACGAATAAGTAGCTGAGGGGGTAAACAGGGAAGAAACTACTTTGCAGATACAATATGGTTGGCAAGCAGCCCCCGCACATAAGGATATATATACCAGATACGCTATAACACAGGCTGAGATTTCAGTTTTCTCCCGTTTTGATCCCATAGGAGAATTCAGGACACAAGTCGATGGCTGAGAATCAGCCAAGGAATGGAATTTCTTTTGTACCTCACAGCAAACTGGAAAGCATCGTGAAAGTATATAAAAAATAATAAATGTAAAATTTTACATTTAAGATACATCTGATATTAAAATTAGCTTTTGATAAGATTTTAATTGTAATAAAGAAATAGGTTACTTCTTATAAGGGGTTCTTTAGAAATCTCTTTGAAATTAGTAGAGAAAACATTTAAGATACATCTGATATTAAAAATTCTGAAATTCAACATTAAAGATACATCTGATATTAAAATAAGCATTTAATAGGATTTTAATTGTAATAATCAAAAGGATTTCTCATGGATTTTAAAGGGATTTAATCACGAAATTATGTTAAAGTAATATTTTTTCCATAAATAATTATAAAATTAAACATATAATCCATATAAGCTCGCAGAAAATATATTTTTCCTCTGTGCACAAGTGAATTTTGAGACCCTGAAGACGAACTAAAACAGGCCAGGCACTCAACCGATAAGGCTAGTCCAGTTTCAGCTTGGTCCTGCTCCTACTCCTGCTCCTGCTCCTGACCAGCTGCCCATATGGATGAATACCAAATACTGAAGGCAGAAAAAAAAAAAAAGAAAACCAAAAAGGAGGCGGGGAACCGAAAATGGCATTAGAACATCGTAATCGCAGGCACCACAAAAACCGGGTGGATTTTTCCTCGATTTTTTTCTTGTTGTTGTTGTTGTTCGTTTCATCCATGGCGTTCGAACGGGAAAAACAACCCCGACCAAAATGGGGTAAGTCTTTGCATGTGTGTGTGTGTGTGTGATATTGTAGGGTGGTTTTCATTTCGCTAAACTAAACTTATCCCATCTCCCGGTTATATTGAAGTTTTCCTTTCGATTTCCCGGACACATAGAGGCAAGGAAAATTGCACACGCATTTAATTACATTGTTCGTGGGGGTTGGGAAATGAGATTGAAAAGAGTTTACTCTACCATGAACTGAGGACCCTTGGAAAAGCGTTGGAGTTTTACCTGAAATTAAAAGAAGAGGGAGATATGCATTAGAATAATACGACTCTTGATATAGTTACTTGTATTTATTGCTCTGTAATTACAGTTAATTAAATCGAACTATTACACTTATCCCATACATTTTTCCCTTAGTCTTGCCAATTTCAAGCTCAATTGCCTTTCGATTCGAGTCAATTAAATCGTTGGCCAGCCTTAATTAAGAGAAAAGTCACTTGCAGGCACTCGCCAAGAACCTAACTCAATTCCAGTTCCAATTCCGATTCCAAATTCGCAACGTGTTGATTAAAAGACCATAAAAATAATAAGCAGGCAGCCGAAGGAGAGCCCGAGAAAAACACACATCAGCAACAGCAAAAGTCACAAGAGCGCAAAAAAAAATTACTTAATTAGCTGGCCAGCAGCAGAAAGGAGCGGAGAAAAAAAGTGTAAATTGAATGAAATATTCATGCGGAGATTTCTCGGCCAGCCTCCTTCGGTCCCCACCACCACCAAAATTGGCAAGTGCGAATGCCGGCCTGATGTTTTATTGAATTGAAAATCTCATTATCACCTCGCTGCATTCTTCGAATGCATTCGGGAGGGCGTCGCGGGGGGAGCTTGGGCTTCGACCAGTCAGGCCAACGCATTTGGCAGATACTCGCAGCTAATTATCGTAATTATTGCAAATTTACAAATTGATATGAAATTGATTAGTGCCCCTTGGACGTGGACGTGGATGTGGACGTGGACGCCGAACTGGATGCTGGGGATACAGGTGCTACAGGTTCCCCCACCCTTGGACCGAAACAGGTTTACAGGTTGGCCTTAATGAAGATGCCAAGGCGGGCAGTAAAAAGGAGGGAGATTTTTCATCTTCTTTTCTTAATATTTCCGAAAATTTAAATAATGTGGGTTTTTGGGGATTTTAATAGTCGGGAGCCGCAACAGGAGCTTGATAAAATTGGTGGCAATTATTTTAATGGTTATTTAAGTGTCTTGTAATAATATGTATGTCTTTAAAGTCTCTGAAATCGAAGTCTCTAAAATCTAAGAAACCTTTTTTTTCGTTAGAAAAATAAACGCTAAATTCGGGTTTTGAAAAATTTATTAATAAATCATATCCAAAAGTATGAGCTGTCCAGTTATTACCGAAAGTAGCAAAGATTCTTCAACAACATGCGTTATATTACGGGCGCTAAATCTATTTATCTATCATTTGCAAAAGTAATTGTAGCAGGCTTTTAAATAAGTTAAAAAATAAACTCAAAATATTGAAAAACTTTTAAAAAATAGAACAGAACTTTTTCGGTCTTTATAAACTATGAACATCACTGTGAAAATCGCTCAATTTGTCCATTCGACTGTCACATTGTTTGCTTTCAGTGTGAGAGAGAGAGAGAGAAAGAACAGGCAAACTGTAAATTCTCATGGCGAGAACAAATTTTTCAATTAAGCCATTAATTCACTTCGCGCCACACAAATGCAAACACACACTGGCACATTCGCACACAGCACACACTCGCACACACTTGCACACACACTCCATCAGGCGGCAGTGTGTTAAAGCTATCATCATCATCTTGATCATCATGAGCCATGAGCCACATCCTCATCGCCGTCGTTCCTTCTGTCGCATTATTTTATTAAGCAACCGCGCTGCATCTCCATCTCCATCTCCCCCTCCCCCTCTGGGTTATCTCAGTCCAATTGAAATGCCGCTCATCTTCCTCGCCTCCCCTCTCATCCCCTCCCCACTTTGTTCGCTGCACATTTCGCCTGCTGTCCGCTTTTACGCAAATTTTATTCATGTTTGCCCTTCGTCCGTCTTCGGGTCCGTCGCTCTGTCTTCGCGTGTCGCTTTGTTCGCCGTCCTTCTTGAGTTTAAAAATAATAAACAGAAAAAAAGGAACAGGAATAAACAAGTTTCCCAGTTTACTTTTTAAGGGAACTGGCGACAAGGGACTGAAAACAATATAATTTTCAGAATTTTGATTTGACTTTTAATATCAATTGATGAGAGAAAGGGATAACAAGAAGGAATTTGATTTATTTGAAGATGAAACACTTTGTATTTTAACATAATATAATCAATAATATATAATTTTTAGAGTTTTGATTTTATATTTAATATCAATTTATGAGAAGAAGGGATAACAAGGAGGAATTTGATTTATTCAAAGAAGAAACACTCTGTATTTCCACTTAATATTTATGTTTTATTATTTATCTTCAACTTTTATAAGTAGGAATTTGATTTATTTAAAGATGAAACACTCTGTATTTAAACTTAATAAATTAATTAAATATTTATTATTATTTTTTACCTTCTTTAAGCAGCTTTATTTATCTCATTTCATTTTTGAATCATTTTTCAAATTTTCAACCCGATTTCCACAACTTCGACCGCCGACCGTTACTAATTTTCAACACCTTTGCCATGGGCCCCCCTGTCGGCCTCCCTCTCCCACTCCCTCTTACTATCTCTGTTGCATTCGCTCTCGTTTTAGCCCGTCTCTTTTCGGCCACCACTGCGGGTTGCCTTGGCTGACGTTGTCGTCGTCATATCGTCATACGCCCCGTGGGTGTTCATGCAAATGGTTTACTTTTCACCTGCTTCCTTTTGGCCAAAATGTCCCGCAAGGAAAACTATACACCAAGTGAGAGAGTGTGTTTGTGTATTTTCCACACTCACACACACACACATGAGTACATTGTATGTAGAGTGGATATGCGTGCCGCTTGTTGTTGCTGTTGGTGGAAATTGCATGTTATTAGCCGCATACACGATCCCTTCCACTGATAACAAAACCATATTTTATTTTCAGTTTTTTTTTTATACAAAATTTGCGCGCTTAGACATTTTATTTGCCAATAACCAACGACCCACGAGCCACACGAGTCAAAGGGGGGGGCTGGCGGGTGCCGTAACAGTGTCGCAGCATAATAAGAAGACATTACACCAACAAAGTAACAACAACGGTAGGCGAACAGGAGCAGTCGAGGGGGGGGGGGTGGTCTTTTGGCCTTGCGTGCTAACATGCAATTTCAATGTAACCAACCAAAAAATGGAGGAGGAGGGGACAAACGAAGGGGAGGCCAGTTGGTAGTGAGAAAGAGGCAGAGCTGTAACACGTCTATAAAGAATTGTATTAAATTTCTAAATAGCAACGGAACAGTGGCCGCCAATGAGGTCTTAATAATATTACTGAAACTATACTAATATTCAAATTACAAAATAAAAGCATAATTTTTCAATTTAAGAGAAATCTAAATAAAATATTACAAATTAAAATATATGATAAATATTAGAAATCGAAGTAATCGTTTTCTTCTTTTTCAGATTAATTTATTTATAAAACAGTTTCTACAATATCTTCACTTCTCTTAAGTTATATTTTCCATTAATTATAACAGTTCCTTTATTTCTAAAAATGCAACTTTCCATTTAAACCACTGTTCTTTTACCATAAACAAATATAACCATATAACGTATACGCCACGTGTAACGCGGACATATCTGGCAGTTGAGCGTTTCTTCTTCTTTTTTTTCGCCCCACCCCGCTAGGATTTCCCCCTGACAACCAACAACACCACACTACACCACCCACCCCACCATCAATATGCGTGGGTGAATATCCTGTGGAAAATCCTAACCGAAGCCGGCAAAACTTTTCTGTTTGTTTATCATTAAGACATTTTACACTTTACACGGTTGCCCTTATAATCTCCCTGCCTGTCATATGTGGATACTATATGCATGGGTATCCTTGTATGTATCGTATCGTATATATATGTATATATATGTATTTATACAGTGTTGCGAGTGTACAGGATATTGGCGTTGCCTGTCGCCGTTGGCTGTTTGTGAAAAGGATTACAAGGCGGCCACAAACAACTGCGACTGGTGACTGGTAACTGGTAACTGGGAAATGGTAACAGTGCTAACCAAACTCTGCTGCCAAACTCCACCCCTCTTGTTCCCGAACTGGCTAATTACAATAATTTTTCTAATGTCGCTGCGGCATAAATTTGTAACGTGACGTGGCGATAAGCATCTCTCTCTGCTCAGCGACGGAGCAGCTCGTCGGGGCCACAAAACAACATGACAATTTCCAGAGCCTTGGAACACGAACATGGAAGACCAACATGGAGTTGGCCAACCTGGACAAGGTGGCCACAAGCCGAACAAGAAGAGGTAACAGCAGAAGCCCGGCCAGAAACAGAAACCGAAATGAAGGCAAAGCCAGAGTCAGAGACAGAGTCAGTGCCAAAGACAGAGCCAGAGACGTGTGCAGCGATAGACATCAGGCGGATCGCTTGGATTGTTGTCAATCAGAGGCCTCAGCGAAGGCCTGCACTCGAAGAAAAATCTAGGAACATATTGAGGAAATAAATAAACATAAACTAAGAGAAAAGAAATATTGGGAACTACGTCTAACACTTGATGGTAAATTTTAAATAAATATTTGAACGTGTAAAAGATTAGTTTCTTATTTTTACCTTTAGCAGCCAGCTTTATTGGTAAGTGCCTTATGGCATACAAGAGATTTTTCTAATTTAAAATATAACTAAAGTTATTCTTAATTAATGCTTAATCTAAACACAACCCTCTACTTTTCATCAGTGCCTTAACTTCATTTAAAATGCGCAATAGGCGCCGCCATTGTCATAGCCTAAAGTGAACACTCTGCAGACCGCTCAATCTTTGTACCGCCAATACGTCTGTACCGCCAGACCCGTACCCGTAACCCGTGCCCGTACCCGTACCGCCCAAAAGTGTTGGCAATGTGCGCCGCCGGTGGCATTTAACCGCTGTAAATGAGTTTATCTGGCGCAATCAGCAATTTTCGGTATCCGCTTTTGTGATGTCGCTGCGCATGTGCAGTTGAATGTTAATTAATTGAAATGTACTCGAGCTTACAGCGGCGAAGACGACAGCGCCACAGCAACACAATGCCTGGACTGGGCCCCTCTTCAGGCCCCCGTTTGGGGGTTCCCCTCATTGGCGATCGCGATCGCTGGGCGATAAGCAAATTGCAGGCGCTGCAGTTCAAAGGAAAACGACAATTATGCGCCGCACTCAGGTCTCGTTTTTTTGTGAGTGAGTGTGTATTTGTTGTATTTTGTATTTTGGTTTACTTCTTGTGACTTTGTCTGGCGAATCGAAACAAAAGCCTTGAATTGGGGCAGAGGCTCTTGAGAAAAAAAAAATGGCGATCGGAATCGGAGAAGGGGAGCTGTGATCAAGGATAAACAAATTTCGATCAGTGAATGAGTCACACGGTTAAAATGAAAATTCCTACAAATATATCGCAGAAATAACGCAAATATTTATTTATATTTAAGCCAGCTTTACTGTTGCTGCATTGCCGCAAGGCATAAATATTCCTCTACTGTAACCGGATTACATAATTCCTTTTAAGCCATGTCCTACTCCCACTTAACCCCATCCTGCCCACAACAATAAAAGCAGCAAAACATCACGGAGCCTACGTCCGCGGCTAATTAAGTTATTGGCTGCACGTTGGCAACTTGTTGCGGCATTTGGTTGACATTCGAGTGCAATTGACTTAATCCCCAGTAAGCTGTTGCTGTTGCAGCTGTTGTTGTTGCTGTTGGCGTTGCTGCCAGACGGCGGAGTGCTGCAGCTGCAGCTGCCACTGCAACGGCTGCCCCAAAGGTGCACTATTGTGCACTCGCCTTATTTGTACCGACAACAGTTGCAACAGTTGCAGCAGCAGCAGAAGCAGGAGTAGCAGCAGCAGCAGCAACATGAGCCGGTGGATCTGCGTCGGCGGCTCCTCTCCTCTGGTCTTGTATGTTAATTTGTTTTGGGATCTCCTCGCCGGCGTCTAGTTGGGCGCGTGTCATCATTAACGTGGCCAACAACGACTCCTCGTGCTCCTCTCCAGCCATTGTTGCCTGCCCTTTCACATTGTTCCCGCCGTATCTTGGCCGAAAGGAGGCAACAACAATGGCAGGCCGCCTTAATGGAAAGGCTAACACCCGCGGCAACAACAAATGCCAACAGATCGGGGAGATCGGGGTAGCAACAGTTGCCACTGACCCAAAAAAGAATAGGGATAAAGGAATAAATTTAGGGAATGAGTGGGGATAAAATACCCGAGGAATTTATAAATTTAAAAAGAATGCGGAATGTTAGGTAACACTGTAAGCATTATTTCTTGTAAACTATTAACTAAATTCAATTTAGATTTCTTAGATTATTGAGTGAAATGTATTTCTTTTATTATATCTCTTTTAAAGACCAACCTAAATAATTATGCCACCTCAAGCATAAAGACAGCAACGATCTTTCTCGCAACCCGATCGCCCATAAAGCTCCATCGAAACCTCTCCCACATTTGATAAATCTTCAAATCAAGAGCTTTAAATTAAGGCAAATTAATGACTATTCGTGGGCCAAGAGTCGAAATCAATGGGAACTAGTTGGCTGACTCAAAATCTGGGCCAGAGTCTCAGAAATAGCGAAATAAGATCGGTGAAAAAAATCCGCAAACACAGAAATATCGAACAGATATCTTCCCAAGCTGCCGCCGGCGCTTTGATTAAGCGCTGTGACATTTCTATCGCTCGAAAGAAAGAGGGGCGGCAGGGCGGGGAAGCGGCAACAGAAACAGAAACAGAAACAGAAATTGAAATTGAAATTAATGCCAGATTGATGGCAATCGCCGGACGATGTCGCTTGTCGTTCCATATTAATGGACACCGAGAGCGACGGAGATTATCTGGCCACAGTCTTTGATCATGGGGAGTCAGAGTCATGCAAATGGCTCCCATTGAAGCGATTTTATCATAAAGCCAAGTGAAGCGCATAAAATTTGTAAACTAATTGCGATGCCAAAGTGCAGCTGACAACTGCATATCGGCCACTATTCGTGTGTTGTGTGTGTTTGTGGAAGATAGTTTTGTTATCGGACGACAGCTGACAGGGACAGGTTCATTATAAAGCATTTAAGTTGTAGAGTAAATGTTTACTTTAAAAAAGATTATTAACTGTTTACGATTAGTTCACATTTTCATTGTAATAATATTAATTAAATACTTAAAAGTCATAGAAATTAATCATTTCAGTAAACTTATTCTATAAAAATCTATAAATATTATTCCAAGCTAAAATAAACTCAATTGCAATGCCAAAATGCAGCTGACAACTGCAATTACAGACATATCTCTCAGTATCTGGGCGGTGCTTTTGTTAGGGAGCGAGAGAGAGAGCTTATCGGACGACAGGTGACAGTGACAGCTTCATTATAAAGCAATTAGAGGGCTTTATGGCAAAATTAATTTTTAATACAGCGACCGGCGAAAACTGCAAGTGACAGGAGTCACATGGGGACACAAAGGACACCCACACGGCGGGACACACAAGCCCAACTTTGGCTGACAGCCTGCACTTGTCTGTCCCTACCTCGCCATATACCTATATATATATACATATATGTATCTGTAGTCTGTAGTCTGAAGTCGAGTTGTTGGAGTGCGTGTGTTATTCAATATAACAGCATGTTGAACAGCAGTAACAACAAGCAACTGCAGCGACTCGAGAGCACGCTGCAAAATCTAACGAATATGTAAACGATATGCTAGAAAAATGTCAGTCAAACTGTCGCTTCCAACACACGCGCAGCAGCAGCAGCAACAGCAACTGCAGCAGACTCTACATGCTCGGCAGCAACAACATTTAGTCACTTGATGCTTATATTGAAAATTGTTTTCTGCATTGCATTTTGCAGTAGTTGCATCCGACGTTTACTGCTACAATGCAGTCAAAGAAATTTTAAAAACAAGTAAAGGAAACATATTAGATTTAATCGAAACATTTTAAAGGTAAAAATGATTATATTATGTTGGAGAAAGTTTTGACAGAAAAGGAGGCAGACTTAAAAAATAATCAAGGTATGTTAAAAACCAATCCTTTTCATACGTTACTTATAACACCATTCATCCGGAGGTTACTTAACTCTATAACTCATTATAAATTATTATTTATAATTATTTTACTATTAAAATATACTAATTATATATAAAATATTGAGGTATATATATTGAGTATAAAATAATGAGTACCAAGTACTTAGGACCAATTGCATACCAAGCTTAAGCCCAATGTTTCAAGCCCAAGGATCATCTTTAATTAATTCTATTTATTTGAAATAATCCATTTAAGCAATAAATATTTATATATTTATATTTTCAATTAACGATGAAAACAATACATTTATTTATGGCTACTTTTCTCTTAGTGCACTCATAGTTCACCTCAGTTTTGATCAGAGTGCTCGACAGAACCAGCTGTAGTCGAGGCTCTGGGGCAGGCAGACGACGACGACGAGCAGAATGAAAAAAAAATAACGAAAAAATAAACACATTTATGGAAATTTATTCATAGAACTTATGAAACCGATAGACAACAACAGCAGCAGCAACAACAGCAACAACAACAACGAGAGGGAAAAAAGCGGCTGTCTGACGGGGTCCCACAAGTCGGCCTGCCGTCCCTTCCCTTCGACCAACTGCCAGCACCGTTGGTGGCTTGTGAGCCTGGTTTAGTTTCGCCAAACAGTTGGCAGTTTTTTCTCTCTCTCTTTCTATTTTTTACAGATTTTCGTTCAGTACTGTTTGGTGCCCCACAGCCTTGGGTCTCTGGGAGGGCGCGAGGGCTTTGTGCAACGGGAGGCGTTGAAATGATTGCCACAGCATGTTATATTTACTATATAAATATGCGCGCGAGCAACAAAGAGATTGTTTTTTATCTGCCTCGGAATTGTTTGCTCAATGAAAGTGCCGGACAAATAAACAACATAGTGGGAAATGCAATTTGTTGATGATTTCATAAAGGGAAATGCCATCAGGCAAGTGCAAATTGCTGTGGTGAGATTGTTTTTTCTTTTTCTCGAAGAACTTTTTAAATTTTTTTAGTGAATTTCCGTGAAATATAATACAGAATTCATTTTAAACTGGAAATTTTTGAAATTTTATCACAAGTAAGTTAGATTTAATTTCCTTTGGGAATACTTTATAGAAATTACTTATTAACAAAAAAAAAAAAAAAACATGAACATGAATAATGAAAATGATTTTTATTTAAAGGAAAATAAACTTGAATATATTTGAATAAGGTTTCTTATGCAAGAAATTTACTATTTTAAGCTTTAAAATACATTAAAAGTCAGGTTCCAAACTTAATTCCAGCCTTATATCATCCTTGAAAAATAGTTGCAACTCATGAATACAGTTTTTATTTAGTTATTCGGTGAGTCTAAAAATATACTCCAATCGTTTAATCAAAACAATGTTCGATGGAAATCTCGGTTTTGATAAATAACCAGAGAATTTCCCGCTTCTCATTACTTGCTCGAAACATTGAAAATTCTTGTAATTTTTCATGTTTTATTTGCGCTGCAATTAAATTAATTGTTACTTGAATACTTTGACGCCATTCAGCGGCACATCATTATTAAACCACTACACAGGCACCGCATGTGTGTGAGTGTGTGTGTGTGTGTGCGAACATATTCATATGCCAGATGAGAGAAAACTAAAAAATATGCGCGAAATATGAGCGAGAAATGATTTATGGCCATTGGCAATTGCAGCTGAGCGGGAAAGAGAGGGGCCGATGTTGGTGAGTGTGTGGGATATGAACGAAAATTGGGGAATGGCCTGCCTCTATCTCGCTCTTTCTCATTGTTCCCCTCTCTGTCTGTCTTATCAGCCATCGCTGCATCTGCATGCGCTAATTATTTCATATGTTTTCTAGCCATCTCGCTCGGTTTCTGTCCGTCCCTCTCTGTCTCCCATGGGAACTGTCATGAATTAGAGGTGTAAATTTTACGATTTTCATTTTGTACAAATTTTAAGCGTTTACAAAACAACTTGTTTGATTATTGAGCGATTTAAATTCGAGATCTAGAAAGTGCACTTTTCGAAAATATTAAAAATCGGTAGGAAAGACATATAGAAATTCAAATTTAAAAGTAATATTTTTGAACATATATAGTTTCTTAGTAACTTGAAACTTTGAAAGAATATATTAAGTATCTAAATAAAAAAAAAAAATTAAAAATATTTAAAATATTTCCCTATAGATACCAAAATTCTTATAAATTTCACTTTTAAAATACATATTTAACAGATCTACTGATCTCTAAATATTTTCCTCTCTGTGCTGAAGCTAATTTGTTTTATAAAACGACGACGAGCAAGCCGGGTAAGATTTATGAACTGCTTTAATGATCTAATTAAATTGCAACTAGCCGTGAATATCATTCGACGAACCCCATCCCCGCTAAAGCTATCTCTTCTCTCCGATCGGCTGGCATTATTCTACGCCATAAATCATCGGGCCGCAAGTGCAGCTCTCGCTCTCTCTATGGGAAATATATAGAAGTGATTCTGATTCAGGTTCACTTTTTCTGATTACATTGAGTTATCGACACGCGTTTATGCAAATTAATTTGATTATCCACCATTATCGGCTTGACGTTTTGGCATATCATTGTTTTAGGCGGATCGAATGGAAACTTAATTGGTTTATGGATACTGAATGAATTCGATTATATTAATTGCGGCTTATTGTGTGGGATAAAAAGCTGTGACATTATTTTTAAATTAAATTTAAAACGAAAATTTTTACATAAAGAGCTTAATCCAAGTTCCAAGGAAATATATTTATATTTCCAATGAAAATTTAGACTATTTCCTCTTAAAAATTTTATATTTATATAACCGAAAAAATATATTTTAATTTCATTTCCAAATAAGAAATAGGTATTTTATTAACAGTAATTTCTTAGAAATGCGATTAAAATCTTTATCAGTTAACCCCTGACACTATTATAAAGTTCTAAGATTTTGTATTGCTATTTGTAGCTTCTTATTAGGATTCATATTCTTACCTTAGTTTTCTGTGATTGTTTTCGTGTCTTTTTTTTATCGATATATATATAGTTGTTGTTGTGTAAAAATCGGTGCCCAAAATATATATATATCTATATATTTATGTATATTTATATTTACTCGTGTGTACTTTGCTCAGCTAAAATATTCATTGATGTTCCTCGCTCACTAAATATATATACAATATTGTTGTTTCCGCGTTTACTTAAACTTTTGCGTTATATATTTATATATATAATATCACAATTTCTTTTTTAAAAACGTAGACGTTTCGTAAGATTTACACTTAGATTATTACTTAGGATTTAGTTTTATGTTATGTCGTTAAATATATATGTACAATCACAATTCCGGCGAACTAAGCATATTAGTGTGAAAACGATGCGAATGTTTTGAGATTGGGCTTGAATTATTGTTTTTGTTTTTGCTTTTGTTGTTAATATTATTATTTATATTATTATTGTTGTTGTTGTTGTTTGTGTTGCACTCGTTGCTGCTGCTGATGATGAATTTTTTGAATCTCTTGAGATTTTGCAAACGATACAAAAGCAAAATTAATAGAAACCGCGCCACCACGATGGCAATAAGGACGATAAACGAAAGGACGAGAAGATGCAAACGCAAATAATTTCGATGTTGGCGCGACGCTTTGCGTTTTCTACCCATAAACACAGAGGTATCTGGGTCTCCGTTCATACAGTTTGAAATCAGAAATCAGAAATCGAATTCAGATTCAATTTGCCATGGACGTCTGACGTCGTCCTCCTGTCCTTATCGGCATGGATTTCTTATCGGCGGAGAGCCCAGCGAATACAAAAAATTGGCAATCTCGGTCTTGTCTCCTCCGCAGCCTTAAAGTTCAATGTTGTGCTGGCTGCCGGCTGGGCGATCTGATAAGCGCCCTATATAATAGGCGAGGGGGCCTATATTTTGCAGCCCGAAACGATGAAGAAATTAATTCGGTGTTGTGCTGACACGCGCGATTTTCGGCGAATTTTCCATGTCATTTTCAGGCGGCTCCACCACGCGACACTTGGCGCCCGCTCATTTTGCGCCAAAATATTTGCGAAAAGGTCGCTTATGTCACTATTATCTTGTTCTTATTCTCTCCCTTTATTTGCGCTCCTTGTTGGTTTGTTTTCCTTTTTTTTACTCAAGGAGTCCTAACTAAAAGCGGCGAAAAACGAGAAACCGAATCGAGTCGAGTTGACTTTTGCGTATTTATTTCTGTATTTATTCGGGATTCCTTTATCGTATTTTATTTATATATTCTGGACCGCTGGAGTGTATTTTTACGTCCGATTTTTTATTCGGGAATCTGGGAGGGAACCAAACCAAATCGAACGGAACGGAACTGAACGCGAGAAACGACGGCGGAACCGAGAACCCAGTGCGAAACGAGCGAAAAGGCGGCGGCACGTCTATTTGGCACGTCCATTCATTCACAACTGAACCGCCGCATTCGAACCGCCAGCCAGTGAATCACAATGAGCCGGGCTCGTAAACATTCGCCCGCTGTGTTGCCGAGTTGCCTGCTGCTGCTGCTGCTGCTGCCGGCAACATGTTGCCGTCGTACGACCCAGCAGCAACATCACATCGCCTCGCTGACGAATGAGCGTGCGAGGCGAAGGCAACAGCAGCAGCAGCAACAGCAGCGGCAACACAGCCACTCAGCAACCAACGAAAATGATAAATGGCGGCATTGTTTTTGTGGAAACACATACACGCACACCCCGGTGGCTGGAGGGGAGTAAAACAGTGTGGGGCGGATAGTTAGGGGCAAACTTATTCAGTATTTAAATCAAAATTAGAACAAGATTGCATGATATGGGAAACATAAACAGGAACAGAACTCGGGCAGCGATTTATGTTAGGAGGCTTACAACAAAATTTTGTTTTTTAATGACTTTAAAAATCAAATATCACAAATCAGATTAAAATCAGAATTTTAGACGTGTGTATAAAAATCTCTTGAACTACACTGCGTGTGAGTAGCATTTAATATAGTGCGATTCTTTTCTAACATTAGTTACCTACGAAAAAGGATTTAAGAAATTTGTTTATTTTGAGTGCTTGTATTAAAATTGTAAATCTACAATATTAAGATAATAATACCTAATTTATAAAAAAAATTGAATATATTGCATCAAGAATTGTCTAGGTTTTTCAGAGGTATTTTATTTTGTTAGCTATTTATCCAGGAACAAGTGTTATCATATAATAAACACTCTTGAATGCTCTATTTTTATGTCTTTAAAATATATCCGAATCTTGAAAGCTAAAATTTAGAAAAATTTGGATATCATACTATATTAAATAATTTATTTTGTTATAGTATATATAGTATATATTTTATTATAGTATATTGTATGGTAATATAATGAAATTCCTCAATGTTAAATGCTACATATTGAAAATTGTAATCGCATATAAGAATCTAAATTTTCCCATCAATTCAACAAAAGAGTTCCTATTTATTTCCTCGCACTGTGCTTCGAGCCAACATATGTTGCCAGGCAACTTAGAATGTTGCTGACGAATGTTGCGCGCGCTTTGCAAACTTGTTGGCCCAATGTTGCCGGCGTGCAAATGAAGTAATAATCGAAATAATTACATTCAAATGGCAGAAGTTACAAGCAGCGCTTGTCCATTTATAAGCGGGCATAAATTAAATGCACATTCAAAGCAAATCAAGAAGGAATATTAATAGATCCCACTGAATATCAATGATAAGCTAAAGAATCGAGAGCTTTTCACACGGAAATTCAAATTTTTAGTTACAAATTCTTTGTCGTTTTCGGATTGGCGCTTTGACTTTGTGCCGATAATTGCTGCCATGAATATATAATAATTCAGAAGAACCAAAGGGTGAGGAGCTATGTTTGTTTAGCAGCCAGGAAACCCTTTTTTGGTATTTTTATTTTTTTTTATTTATGCGAACAGGCTGAACTTGAATTCGGTTTTGTTGTTTTTATTTTTTTTTTCTTCGGGCAGCAACAACATAATCACAAAAATTACCGCCATGCATATGAAATACAAATATCCCCCTCTCGGAAATCCCCCCTCAAAGCGCACGCAACGAACACAGAAAAAAATAAAAAGCGGAGAAAAAAGATTTATTGCTTTTGGTGGCGCAATTGTTGTTGCCGCTTCTGCAGAGTAAAAGGAAGATATACGGGACACGCTCGATATATTGAACTGACCGTGAAATATATTAAAATACCTAGTTTTACATTGGGATTTTTTTTTATATTTGTGTAGATACAAATGTTAAATAAACATACATTTCAGCAGTACAATGAGGAAGATGCACGTCTCTCTCTAAGACAGCTATAAAACTGGGTCCAAAGTGTAGATACTAAAATTTTTACAAAACTTTTCGTTAAAAATATTCCCTCTTTTAAGCAAAAATTCCCAACGAGTAAAAAATTCCCTCCTATATAAACCTATAATTTCCCTTATGTCAATTTAACATTGTCCACGACACAAGGTGCACACTGTACTTAGTAAAAAGTTGAGCCGCAATTGAAAGTGAAAAGCGTGGAAACGGGGAAGTCATCGAGAGTGTCGTCGGTCAGTGAACGCCGTCGGCTAAGGACCTTCTCTGCCGCTCTTTCCCTTTCTTATTGTCCTCTCCTTGCCTCAATTCGGCGGTATGGCTTCATTATGCCCGAGGTCCTGTTCCTCGTCCTGCATTCAAATCTATATCAGATTTTTCAATATCCCTTTGCATATATTTAAGCGCTAATTGCGTGAAGCCATAAATCTAACCTCTGTTTTTTATTCAGACAGATATGGCTAGAGAGGGCATGCTCGTGATGATAACTTCATTTAATGCATTTGCAACGCACCAACAACTTGCAACAGTTGTGGTTGTCGCTCTTTTTCTTATTATATTGGGTAGATTTTCTTAGAACCGCCTCAGGGGGCTACGAAAAGTAGAATATTACGAGGAACTAGAAACCCTTTTTAAGGTATTTGAATATTGGTGAACATTTTAGGAAGTTTTATAAATCACAAATTTAATTAAATATATTTTCTTTTATTTTAAAAACAAACAGAAAATGTCCTGTATTTCAGTCCGTCCTTAAAATATATCAAGGCCTCTGACTCGCGCTAATTTAATTTATTTCGGCATCTGTTTCGAGCACATTTAACATCCATTAAGCGCGGCAATTCTCTTGATTGCACTCACATCCTTGTGCCTTGTGCACCCTCCCTAATGCACTGCCCCAGCCCCCCGAATAAGGGCACACCCTCATCCTGCGTATCCTCCTGCACATTTCCAGTCCCGTTGCCCTCGAGATGCGACACTGAAGCGGGACGTCATTAGCCATATCCTGCAGCCAGCAAGAAGCTGTCCTGGACAATGGCCAATGACGTATCAAAAACAATTCTCGCCGCAAAATCCGTTGAATTGAAATTTCAACTTAGGGAAAAGGGTCCACTTTCCCCCGAAAAACCCCTCTAAATCTGAACCCTAGCCCTTCTCCGTTGGACGACAACAACAACAACGACGACCCACTGCTGTCAGGCCAAAAGCTGACAAAGACGAAAATCAAAAACGTTACGTGGTCCTGGCAGCTTCCACTCTAGGACTCGAAATTAGAGCCTCCCATGCAACTGCTAATGGGAGCACACACACAAACACACACACACACACTCATACACAAACACATGAGGCACACACAGTATTTGCCACCGACTAAAATCCACAGTCACTTAGGCATTACCACAGTCAAGGGCAATGAAATAGCAACCATTAGAAATGAAGAATGAAATAAATTTGCGAACATTTTGCATAATCAATTTCAAAAGCTTAAAAGTAGCTTAGAAATATAATGAATATTTGGGTATTCTAACCTAATGGATTCTTTGCATAGAAAACTGAATGAAATGGTGCTTTAAAAATGTGAGAACATGAGAAATGTGGAAATCTAAACTTTTTAGATACGTAAGTGGCAGAGTATATAGAACATTTTTCCATCGATAAACAAAATATATTTTAATTTTTTTTGTCTTTAATAGAAGGAAGTCATGATGCATCATAACTAATTTTTAATCTATAATCCAGGAATAAAAAAGGTTATTCAGTTTGAGTAAAAACTTCTTTAAAATATTATTTTTCTCTGCTTTATAATATAAACATTATTAAACTGTATATTTTTAAAAAATCTATGCTGACTTTTTATTGCCAAATAGGATAATGACAATAAGAACAATTTAAAGTAATCAAAACTCCCAGTATTTTGAGAATTACTACATAGTAAATAGAAAATAATAATAATGTTGTTGTTTTGTGGTTTTTAAAATAAAATGTATTATAAAAAATAATTCTTATATTTTGTGCTTTTTATACTTAATTAAAATTTGTATAAAATCATCAACAAATAAATTTTACTTCACAAAAATTATTCCCAATTTTCAAGTCCTAACTCAATACCCCGATCTGTGAATATCCCGCATCCATATCCAGTCTAGCGGAGGGCGAGACCGAGAGCGAGTTGACTGGCAAAAGATATTCCAAACTCCCATATCCGATCCGCACACACACACACACTTACACACACACGCATACAGCCGCACACAATCGCAGATTCCGGCTCGCATATGAGTATTGAACGACGAAATGAAACGCACATAAATCAAAATGGCCGGACAGCGGACCCAGCGACGGGTCGTCGGTCGTCGGTCGTCGGTCGTCGGTCGACGGTCGACGGTTGAGAAGGACGTCGCTGCCGCTCGCTCTCCGTTTTAGACTGACAGGCGGACTGGAGTGTAGGGGAGGGGTGTGGCGGCGGAGTAAGGGACTGCGGCGGAAAACCCAGGGCGCGAAGGGAGAAGGGCCGAACTTTTGGGCGCACGGGAAATGAAACTGAAAAGGGAAAGGAAACGGCGTTTTGCTGCCGCTATTCTGCTGCTGCTGCCGCCGCTCTGCTCTGCTAACGGTTACTGCGGGGTAAGAGGTAAGGTCTAAGGGAGTGGACAGGGGGTGGTGGCAACCCGAGGGGGTGGTGCGGGCCATGGCTGAGTGCGCGCTGCTGAACAAATGAAATGACGACGGGTTGACTGCCTGTCAAAAGAACAAACATGGGCGCACAAGCCTCTGTCGCTGCCTCAGTCAACGTCGCTGCCGATCACTGAAAAAAAAATGCCTACCCTCTTTAATTAACTAACTTTTTAAGAGTAGTGCCTGAGCAAGGAAAAATCTAAATTTTTTATTTAACTCCTTTTATTTTATTATTAAAAAATAATTAATTATAATACTTTACTTTCTCTCAGTGTAGTCGCCATAGGAAATCAAATGAAATGAAATGCACACATGACGAAACAAAAGCCAAAGCCAAAAAAACACAAAACACAGAACCGAAAACAACAGAAGCGGCTGAAACAGAAAACAAAAAACAAAAAACAACAAAACAAAAACAAGAAGAAACAGAACAAAAAAAATTATCAACCCGAAAGGCCGCTAGAGGCAACGGCAAACAACGAAAGCAAAACAAAAGCTCGCAAATAAGCAAAAAGGAAGCCGGCAGAAGCCATCATTGTAATCATCACCAGCGGAGGGTTAAGGCTCGGGGGGCTGCGGGGCAGGACCAGCAGGAAGAGCTGGCAAAGAGCAGCAAGAGCAACAGCAACAGGAACGGAACAGCGGGCAGCCCCAATCCTGACAGCCTCTGCTCCTGGGTCTCTGTGTGTGCGTGTGTATGAGTGTGTGTGGGGTGGGAGTTGGTTCAGGGACCGAAAGTGGGCAACAGGGGGTTAAAGCCTACCGCTGGTCACATTTGCGGCTGCGTCCTTTGCCCGCTGAATATTAATTAAGGCTAATAGAATCGTTAGGCAATAGGAAATATTGGTCAACAACAATTGGGAATTTGCTGGGGAATATTTTAAAACTTAAAGAGGTTGTTAACCTGCTAAATAGGAAATATAGTTTTGAAACAAATAAATAAAGAATATAATTTTTAAGTGGAATAAATTAAAACTGTTCTTGTATAATTTAAATTGTGAGATGTAAAAAGTATCTTGAGAATTCGCGTAATAATTTAATGTGTTTCTTCAAAGAAAAAGTTTACTTTGAAAAAAAGTGATTGATTACAATTTTTACATCAAATATTTTCCTATTAAAATATTCTATAAGAACTTTTAAAATATATATAATTTAATACCATCCTATACCACCAAATAAATACTTTAACTTTTAATAATTACAGTTTAAAAAGTAAATTAAAATGCATTCAAGCAGCGTGTATATTAATTGCGTTTTTTACTTTTTTATAATTATTTATTATTATTATTTATTATTTTTATATTTTTTTTATTACTATTTATTTAACGTAATAAGAGTCCTCTTCTATTTTAACCAATTAACACACCATTCCTTTTGATCCTCGCACCCACAAAAGACACAGAACACAAGTCAACCGAGATGATTACACCGAATTACAGGCCGCACCTGTCATCGATCCAGCCACGAAAATTCACCCCTCCAACTACTAATTTCCGCTGAAAAATTAAACAAATAACTCAGAGAGACAGAGAGAGGGAGTGGGGGGGGGGGGAAGGAGAAAGAGCCATTGAACACGCCCCCGTGTAAGTCCGAAAACATCAAGTGGAAATTGAAATGTTTCCATTGTTACGAATATCAATTTCGACATTTTCCAAAGACAGCGCAGGCAGGACAGGAAAAAAAAAAGCGAGAAAGATAAAAACAGCAGAAGGACACGAGAAGAAGGGGCTGGACATGCAGCAGTGTCCTGTCCCTGTCCTGTCCTGTTCCTTGTTCCTGCTTGGCCCTGCTGGTGTTGGCAACGCACATGTTCCAATCTAGGCGCACAAAAACTGTACATGAAATGATTACCCGAACTCGGGAACAAAAAATAGAATAGAATTTCAATTTTAGAAACGTGTTTCAAAGCGAATGAACAAAAAAAATGACACGAGATAGAAGCGGGGAAAATGGGAACTTGGAACTGGGAAAATTTTTGTACCGAAACAAGAGAAGCGCATTTTTCCAGAGGGCCGAGACTTGACTTGTCTTTGCCGAATTTTTGGACACTTTCTAGTGCGTGTGTTTTTTCGTGAGGAAAAGCACCCCCGAAAAAGGCAGGAACTGGAACCGAAACATGGCAACACGGACATGGACACGGACACGGACAATGACGGATGAGTGCTGTCATTATGGCGGCAGCGACGAGGGCTGAAGGGTGTCTAAAATCGAGCTGACGAACTGTCACTCACTCACTCACTCACCCACCCCCGTTTCTGCCACTGCCACTGGAGAGATTTTGTGGCATCTGGAATGGCGTCTGTCCGCCTGCCACAAAAGAGGGAGGATTTTCTCGGCGCAGCCCTGCGCCTCAGATTGATTGCTCTCAAAATGGATAAACCGGAAGGCCGGAAAGGCAACATGGCCGCCAATGCCAGCGCCCAGCATCCCCGGATTAATATTCATAAATACACGGAAGCAGTCACACAAAGGTGCAAAACTGGCAACCGGAAAATGGAAAATGTTAATCGTCCGCCACGCACTCAAGTTGAAAGCGCACGCGGTCTGGCATGGAAATGCCTCTTGTCTGGCTTAAAGTTTCTTCTTCCCTTCAGCACACAAATTTTTAACCAAATTCCAAAATTATATTCATGGGGCTGAGGGGTTGGTTTGCTTTTGGGTCTTGGTTTTAAGAAGAACCAAAAATTTAATTGGTTGCGCTTGAGAGACACTCAGATGAGTTGAAGTTGAACAATGCCTAATGGGTTATTCTTCTCATGGGAAGCGGACTTAGTCAGGGGTTTATCAGATAAAGTTATAATCAAGGAGGATATCAAGATCGAATTGTCTTACCAGAAGAAAGCAAACTCTAAGAGATGAAACTACGATTCTTACCTGTAACGAAAAAGAAAAGGAAATGTAAACAGTTAGATTTTAAAATTGTTAATTAAATCTTAGTTAAATATCTAAGCTCTAGAGTGTGTTGCTTACAATTTAAATTATAAATACTTTAAGAGTTTAAAATAAACTCAATGACACCTTCAATATATATCTGTTACTTTTAATAAAATCTCGCTTAATTTGCACAAATAGAATGCACTTAAAAATTCGTCACACGCCTACACGTGACCCAGGGAAATGAAACAGGAAGGCAACCCCATTAAAAAGGCCTTCTGAGCAACCAACCCCTCCGCTAAATGAATCATTGAGCCAACGCAATTCCCAAAAATCAGTTCGAAAAACTTCAACTCAAAAACAACAACAGCAGCAACAACAGTCAGGGCGGAAAATGGTCAACTTTCGCCAGGGAACGACGCGGACAGAGGGGTCCTTTTGTCCTTGGGGGGAGGGTAAGTTGGCAGGAGCTGGAACCCGTGCCATACATGAGTTACAATATTTTTCAATTAGAAATTATTCTGTTGAAAGTAATTCGATTATTTTCACTCGGCAGGCGACACGACTGCCAACTGCCTCTGGCCGGTTGCCGTTGTCAGCTTTCGCTGGGCGCTGGATTCAGACGCCAGCCAGGACTTGGAGTTCAGGGCACAGGACCTCCCAGTAACAACTCTCCACAGAAACGGGCAAACAAAAGCTACAGCAAAAAAAAAGCAGAAAAAAAATATGCAGGCAAAAATGTTTGCAAACAATTTTCGATTGGCGCCGCCGCCAAAAGGTAAGGGATATATATATATATATATATATATATACGGTTCCTGTTGAGTTTTCAATTTCTTTTCATTTTCCCACTCTTCTAAAATAAATTATTTTTGCTGAAAATGGAAAATCTGCTGCTGACAAAGTTAACAGTTGCCGGATAATGATTTTTCCGTCGTTAAAATAATACAAAAAAATCACTTGTTAAAGAGCAGGTTATGAGAACTTAATCAGGCATTCCTTTTCGAGATCATAAAGAGGGAATAAGGAGCACTGTCGAAGGGCCTTCAATCGTAATCGCTGATCGGCGTTCATCGTTCATTCGTTACAAATGTCTCTGGCACTTCATAAAACAAATTTATGAACTCGCCGCACTCGATCATTGATCTCGACATCTTCATCAGGTGATCCGGATACAGCACGAATGTGTCCCCGAAGGAAGCACTCGAAGAAAATGGGTTATAAAACATTATAAAAGAAAATCAAAAAAGGGTAAAATGTAAACAAAAATGAAGTTTAGTAATTTACTTTATTATCTTAGGTTTAATGAATCTAAAAGAATTCTATAAAAGGAACTACAATTTTTAGATACTCTTCCTCATATTTTTGTTGTTAATTAATTGTTAAGAAAACCCAAGCTGATTTTATTGTTCTGCCACTAGTTATTCTCAGTGCATTTTGCCTTGTTATAACTCAATTGTTTGATCCAAATTCCATGCAATTGCTCCCCTGGTTACCCATTGTGGCCGGCCTTTTCTTTCGACTCATTCGTGGCAGCACAACTGGCCGAGACAGAGGCTCCTTCTTGGCCAAAGTCGGACTCTGGGCTAATGAATTTAATGCAACTTTCGGCCGCCTCTGTTGGCTGTGCACTGCAGCATGGCATTCGCCAGCGTTGCTGTCCTGTGTCTTTGTTTTTGCTGACTTTCCTTAACCATTTGTGTCTGACGTTTTTGCGCACGAGTTATGCGTGTTTATGATATACGTAGTACGTTTTTCTGGGTCCCCGCTCCAAAGCCTCAGGTCTGAGGTCCAAGTCCGACTCTGACTCTGAGTCTGAGACGAGGTCTGGGATCTGCGCATGCACGGGATGCCGGGTTAACCTGTTGCGTTGCTGTCGCTCTTTTTGCGCCTCATTGTTAGCCAGGTTTTCAGTTTGGCCGTCGACCGGTTTGTGACATTTTCTTGTAAGCCACGCACCTACAAGTCAAATTTATCTCGCTCATTGCGGAATGAAGTTGTTACAGTTTTTCCGATCCGATTTGATCCGAGTTGAGTTGATTTTCGATTGTCACACAATTGTGACATGAAATGACGCAATTCACAAGTTATGCCCCGATGCCCCTTATCTTTATAACTCATTTTTGTCCACACAAGACAAGATAATCAAGATATAGTCAAAGGTTTGAGAGATATTCAGTTGATTTTTCATTTATGAAATATATTTACATAAACATTTATGCTCATAAAACCGTAGTATTCAAAGAACTCATAACTTAGAGGCACATCCTTCCCTCTCTTTTATCCTCCAATTTTTCAAATTGGCAAACAACCCAGAAAAGGCGACCCTTGGCCCTTGGCCATGACTGACCAACATGGTAATCCAATTTGGCCATTGGACTTCCTGGAACCTCTTGCTGCTCCCATTTCGAGTTCAAATCGATTCATTAAAATTGTGGCAAGGGATCGATTTTGGGCCAAGAGACACACACAAAAAAAAAGAGAATAAAAAAAACTGACCAGACGCCAACCCATAATCAAATCCCTGACATATACACACATATATAACATATATAAATGTATATATAGATAGATCCAGCCTGAGTTCGAGGAGTTCGCAGCTTGTGGTAATTTTGTGGGCGTTCTTCCTTAGATTAGGTCAGGGAACGTGCTTTGAATAGGGACCCCTCTTCTTCTAAGTCGTCTAAGCCCGTATCAGGAACCGAATCTGAATCAGAATCAGAATCGACGCTGCTGTTGTCCTTCCTGCGTGCGTGCGAATCAGTTAAACTTGTTCCCACTCCAGGAGAGAGAGGGGGCACCCAGAGGAGACCCGACTCTGGTCGGACACATGGCCATCTCCTGTTGGCCCAATATATGCATGCGGCGCACATAAATCACTGTCAACCATAATCATTTAAAATCAATCAAAATGCGAACGCTTTGACTGCAGAATTGCCGGGAATTGGCCGAACGTGGCCAAGTTCCAGCTCCAATCCGGCCACCATCTCCACATGGCTCACACATGCATTAGGCTTCCCCCCCTTTCGACCTCCTATCAAACGTCTATGATCTCCTGCAGTTGGTCAGTTCTGGCTGGCTGTCTGGCCGAGGGTTGCCGTTGTGGCTGTGGCCTGAAGTTGAAGCGATTAGCACACTGCCTCTCTATGGCTCACCCACTCTTGGCCATCTTTTTTCCCCGTCAATTTTGTGCAGTTTTTACGCGTGTGTCTCAACCTGTCCAGCAATGGCCTCAGCTCTTTGCGAGCGGCGACTGTTAGAAAATCACACACACCCGCGTTGGGGCATTACCATATCGAAGGCCCCCTCAAGGCCCCCTTGAAATCCCCCTCGAAACTGTATTCTGTCGGGGGTCCTAGTCAGTCCCTGCCAGTTCCCTTCACTGGACGGTTGTTTACTGGTGTCTGGAACTGACTCTGGCCCAAACTGTGCGTCATGCGTCCGTCTAATGACAGGGACAGGAACAGGCACAAGCACAGTGGGTACCGAAAAGGTTTAAGCAGCTTAATTGAATAAATTTAGAAACTATATTAAGTAACTAAATAAATGTCTCTTAACAAAGTAAAAAATATAAATGTTATTATTGTGAGAACACATTTTAATTGTTAATTTGGAAAATAAAACTTTTAGGTCTGATCCGGTTATTGAAATCGTAAAAATTTACCGATTTCGATTCTGAGAAGGCGATCGGTGCTCCCGTTCTCTATATCGCAAGATATTTGCGATTTGTAAAACGAGAAACTTTGTCTAGTCGAAATGCATTTATTTTACTTAGGATATTACGAAAGCACCAATCCCCTTTTTCAAAATCGAAATCGGTAAATTTTTACGATTTCGATAACCGGAGCAGACCTGATTATAGAGTAATCACCGAAATTGATTTATTTAACATCTATCTATCATTTCAGGCGTAAGTTTCTTCATATTTATATTAATAAATTATTACATATTATTAATTATTAATTATTTTTCTTAATATAAACTCAATTTACTCCCACTGTACCCTCGGTCGAGTTGTTTTGCTCGCTTGGCAGCAATTTTGAAGTTTTGAAGTTGCGCTTGCCGCAGTTAGCTCTCAGAGCTCAGCAATTGGGTGGGCCCGAGAGATCTACTTAAAAGCCTTATCGATGACTATATACCGAGGCGATAACTGCGTAAATTGCTAAGCCAATTATCGATAGATGGGCGATAGGCCACGAGCAAATTACCGGGCAAGTATTACGCGGCAAATCGCTTATGTAAGAGCTTATCGGCTACATCTGGAGGTGTTCTCCTCGATTTTCCCCCCGAGCAGATGCCAGTCAATGTTCGATGTCTTGGCACCTGTCAGGGCGAGTGTGTAGTAGCTGTGTGGGAGGATATATATACCTATACCTATATATATATATATCGTGTGAACCGCTGCATATGTTAATGTTCCCTGGCTGGCCGCCATCTTCCACTTTGGTGTTCGCCCCTCTTTAATTTGCCTTTGTTTTTGTCGGTGGTTTCTCTTGCCGAAAAAACTTTTGGCCCAGAGTCTTAGAAAATTACAGTGGAGAGAGACTACACACACACACACACAGAAGAGTTCCTATTTGGTTTCTCCGCTTTTTTTATTTCGGTCTTTTTGTGAATAATTTAACTCTAAGAAATTCTTTGAGTTTACCTTTTCGCCTTTACCTGTGTGGTGTGGTGAGGCTTTGCCTCGCTGTGGTTTCCCTTTGCCGTGGTTCCATTTCCAGCTCCGGCGGCTCTCATAATAATAATGGCGATAAATCATAAAAATTGCACCTTTCATTCAAGTCGGCGTTGGAGTCTTTCGGGGTCTTTCGGCCCTTTTTCAGCTCCCAGACTGAGACTTTTCCCTCTTCTTCCTGTCTGCCCGTCTAATGATAACTTGCAGTTAAATTTGCACCCGATTTAGAAGCTACTTTTTCAGATTTTGAAAAAGGAATGTATTTACTTGGGGAATATCATGCAGGATTTATATGCAAATGTATCCTTTAATATCTACAAGGTTTTAATAGTATGAAATCTGATTGAAATTGTGGTTGTTTGTTGTTTACAAATATCTTTAAGGAGAGAAATTCACACGTGCTGTGGAAACTGGTATGAAATCTTAATTTGTTCAACGAATAACAAGATGCCAAAATCATAAAAATTTTGGGATTGTTCAAATTGCGGCGCTTAAAGCGTGGCGGGAACTATTCCTTTTTCGGGGGTTCAGTTTTTGGTTAACGTGTGTTGTGGTGGCTTTTGGTTTTTGGATTTTGGATTTTGCGTGTTTTGAATAAATTTTATGCGTTTGCAGTTGACATGACATGTGCGTGCAAACATTTCTCATTTCCACATTTTGTATGCCATGCTAGTATTTCAAAAAATGTATATATATATATTTACATATATATATTCGTAATTAAACACACAGGCAGCGCGGCGAGTCGAGAAATATTATGCTCCAAATTGAGTTTTATTGCGGCTCATATGTTTGCACACAAGGATAACGATCTAACGCGGAGCTCATTGCACTAATTACAGGACTCGCTCGCTCACCATCCGTATCCTGAATTCCTGCATAGCGTTGCGTGCCGGAATGTCCTTTTTATGGGTATGTATTTATAATTGGGGAGCAATTAAGATTGCCGTGGAGTGTGCAAGGATATTCGAGTTGAGTTTATTTTTTTTCGATGTGATAAAATCATTGAAATGCAGATTTTGTCTAAATTAATTGCAGCCAAGTCCTTAGGTAACATTGTTTCAGTTCGCAGGCTAAAGTACTAAATTATATTGCAATAAAGTCTTCATAAATAATCCCCAGCCGGGTATTATTTGTCAGAATTTTCTTTAAAGCCAATATACTAGAACTTTACCAAATTTATTATCCACCCGCACAAAGTGCCAAATCAGCGCCATCAACGCCGGCTGCCAAATGGATTTTCTCGGCCATGACAAGAATTTGTTTAAACAAAAAAAGAGCCAGTGGGGAATTAGCCAAAGTGTTGTGTGTGTTTTAATTATGACAAGACCAAGTGAGTTGACAGTTTTAGCGCTTGGCAGGGAAACTGATGTTTATTATTTAACGAAAATAACGAAAATATATATACGGAATAAACGAAATATTTTAAGTGTTTTGCAACATGTTTACGAGACAGCCGGATCCGAGCTACATATCTTTAAAGATTTCTCGAAAGCTTCCCCCGAAAATAAACACAGACATTTTGAAAGGGAACCGGGATTGATTTATGGCCCCAAATTGAGTAGAATCCACCCCTCCGTCTCGGAAATTATTGGAAAGGTATCAGCTCTTGTTGGGGCTCTCCCTTGGCCTGCAACTTGATTTCCATTCATGGACAGCTGCAGGAAACACATGGAACTAATTTTTAATAATTATTAAAATTGCTTCAAACGCTTGCTTAAACTCCTCCCCTCCCCCCTGCGACGCTGTTCACAGAACCTTGAAATAATTGTCTTGCTTTCCTTCTTTTTTTTTTTTGTTTGTATATATTTTATGAATTCATTAAAATTTGTGCGCCGCATTTTTGTATTCCCTTCACGTTTTCAGTGACCTTACCGCCCCAAAAGCAAAATTTGAAATAATAAAAAAAAGACCCGAGTTTTCCCTCAACTGTATTATTGTTTTCTGTGCTAATTAGTTGAAGTTTTCATTGTATCTAATTAATTATGTGACACGCTTATCTGCAGTCTAAAATAAAAAGAGTCTCCCGTCTTTTTTGTATCTTTGCGGAAGTGCCTGGGGAAGGGGTACAACCACTTGGCTTCCGACTCTTGAACCGGCCACACCTCTCGGCCTGGTCATAACAATTAAAATCCAATAAGCAGCCAATTCATGTAATTCACTTAGCCAGCTTCGAACCAGAGAGAGTCTAAGGCCATAAAATCCGTTTTACTGCCGCCTAAGAACCTTTCCACAGCTCTGGGGCAGGCGGGCGGGGCCAAGGAGGCGACTGGCTAAAGGGGCTGGGCCACACATTTTATGGGCCACAGCCAGCTGCGGTCTGTGCGGCAAATGGCGAAATGATTGCTTTTTATGACCTCATAAAATTAGATACAAATCGCTTTGTCGACGTTTATCTCTGCGCCCTGCATCTCCTTCTGCTTCCCTGCTCCTGCTCCTGCTTCTCCCCACTCAAAAGGAGGGTCCCCCTTGGAAAGTATGCCAAATTCTGGGCCAACTGGTTAAGTAAATCATTTAACGCCTTTTTAACGTTCCGTGAGCGTCTGTCTCTGTCTGTCTGTGTGTGTTTGTGGCAATTATCAAGTGTTCACTGTGGTTAGTTTTACGACCTTGACGGCTCTTGACTTGCCAAGGGATTTTCTTTATTTTTTTTACTCGGTTGAAGAACGAGATTTTTATGGCGTTACGCTCGGGATGAGTTGCCATTATCGAGGGTGATTTTTGGAACAATCTGTGGCAATGTTAAGTAAATCGTTGTAAGTCTGTGTAATGGAGCTATGACATAAAAACGTGTATGTTTCTTATGAAATATTTAGTGAGGTAAATATTTAATAAGAGTGAATTACCAAAATTGTCAATTAAATATTAATTGATTATTAGATCTCTGCTAGTTATTTAATCACTACATTAGTCCACTTTAAACTTAAAAATATTGTTATTTAATAATTAAAAATGGTAAAAGTATAATGAATATATGCGATATATTGTTACGTTATTAATTATTTAATAGTAGATTTATAAACATCTTTAGGCTATAAATAGGCCCACTTAAACCTCAAAAATATTGTAGTTAAATTATTAAAAATTGTTAAAATGTGATAAATACTTGCGATATATTAATTATTTAGTAACAAATAAACCAAATTCATATCCTGCAACCCTTTGATTCAATAACATCAAATTTTTGTTCATAGAAAAACCCCCTTGTTCTTCCCGAAAGAGCTACCATTTCAACAACATTTTAATTGAATTCAATACACTTAAAAAAAAACACATATACATCTCCACCATTTAAGAGAAGGAAAAAATCAAAATGAACAAAAAAGGAAGACCGACAGAACGAGAGGGGGCAGGGAGGCAGCCAAAAAATAATAATAAACCGCCGCTTGGATTCGATGCAGACACGGGCGGATATTTTTTGACGTTGCCCAAGGAGAAGACATGCTGTGTGATCCCCCCTTAGCCCTCACCAGTTCCTGGCCCTGCCCCACCCCCCAGCCAACCCCCGCAGCTGAGGGGCGTAAATGGTTTCGAGGCCGAAATCAACTGGAAAGGGCGGCCAACAGGAAAAAAAATAAAATGAAACCCGAAATTCTCTGACGCAGCTGGAGGGCAGAAGCAGTAACAGGAACAGGAAAAGGATGAGGATGAGGACAAGGATGAGGATGAGAATGAGGACGAGTACCAGCGACACATCCTTTGTGCCAAAAGGTAGCCGCAACACAACGGCAGCAACAATGGTGGTTGCAATTTCCAAAAAGTGGAAAGCTGAAATGAAAACTTTATGCTTTATTTTTTTGTGCCATTGCCTTTGCCTTTGCATACCAAAAAATATGAAATAAATTGAAGAAAAATAATCCAACTCATCGCGAATTCTTAACCAATCCGTAAGGGATTTTTGCACATATTTTCACGGGTTTTTTCGGTTAAAGGTGTCACGTCACAACTTTAATTTCCGCCATGGCTTCGAGGACGACAAGAGAGATCGACAAACAAAAACAAAAAAAAAAAAGAATAAACCCTTACGACATGTTCACTTTGTATGTAAATCATTCCGGAGCAACAAGAACAGGATGCACAAGGGCCGTGGATGGTGGAGGAGGAGATGGTGATGGCTTCCAGGATGCGCCGTAGGTGGCCAGCGGTATGCAGCGACCGCAGAGGGCGCCGTAAAAGCTTTTTGTGTCAACGCCATCAACGCTGAAATCAATTCAACCGCCGTCGCCAGAGGACCAAAGCCCACCGAAAACCACCCAAAAAACACTTGGAGAAAAGTCCCAAATTAACTAAGAATAATTAAGAATTACATTTTGCTCTAAAAGATATGAAGCTATAATAATAACACTAACAATTTCATATAATTTTTTAAATTTCTTTATTTTTAAGCCTTTTTTTTACCAGTGCTTTTAGTACCCACTGGACCATCGTCTGCTCCTGGCATTGTTGATGATGCCAAGCTGAGGTCCTGTGGACAACAACGACACCGAACAACGGAGGACACTGTTGTTGTGCATCTTCCCCACCACCACCACCACCACCAGGATCCCCAGTGAACTTTCACCTACGCGTTTCGACTGCACAGTGGGAGGCACAGACAGAGCAAGGACCAGGACTCGGATGGAGGCTGGCAAAGGAAAGAGGTGCCATCAGCAAGTGTCAATAGCAAAAGCGTCGAGGGAATTATGAAATATTTTATTAAAACCGAAAGGCAAATAAGGGAAGGGCCTGCAAGGACAACGAGGAATGGGAAATTGTCTAGCGAGCCTGGAGAGGCTTCTAAGGGTGGAAAACTTTTGGTGGTAATTGTTTCTAAATGAAAGCGCAAATTAAATATGGAAGTTAAAGGGAAAGCAAACTTTGGGTGTATAAAGAAAGATAATTAAAGAACTGTAAATAGTTTTTCTTAAGCCTTTAATTCATATAATAACTCTGTTTAATACATTTAATTTAAAATATAAGGGAATAAAGGACTTTACTGTCAATTTTGCCATTAATCAATCTCAAACCCCTTACAAAAAACACAACAAATCAACAGCCAAACGAATACATTTCCAATGAGTTTGAATGGCTTCCAAATTTCCAGCCAAAATGGGCAATGAAACCTCGAACCGAAACACGTCAACGCCAATTTCGAAATGCAAAACAAACTGTCACAGAATAGGAGAAATGCCAAAGGACATCGAAAGGCCAATGGGGAGAGGACCTGGAGGCCAGGACACTGGATAATTTATTGCTGCCAATTTCAATTATTTAATCAATAATATTAATTTTCGTATCATATTTTGTCATGGCCAATAAATGAGAAATTTGTAAAACAGAAGCCGAAGGGACGGACAATGACATTTCACTCATACACACACCACACACCTACACACAGGGATATGCAGGAGTGCATTCATGTTCACACATTCGCACATGGAAAAGCAATTGTCCTGCCACATCCCTGCCACTCCACCCCCTCCGGCAACAAGCGCCGTCGCACATGGCATTGCACATTTCATTTGCATTTTGTGCAGCGGCTGCAATTTCATTTGTCATTCCCCTGCTCTGTGCTCCCTGCTCCTTGCTCCTTGTCCCGTGAAAATTCCTGGCCAAGCCCCCAGTGAAATTAGCCACTTAAATTCGCCACCCGAGAACCCCACTTTTCATTAGCAACAATTACTCAGAGCGGATGAATGCTCTCGCAATGCTGCAGGACATTTTCCGTGGGTGAAAATTAAATTCAGGACAAAACTTTCACTTCAATATCCGAGCGGATGAAGTGCAAATGCATCCTTGTTGTATGCATTTTTTCATTCGTGGCTCGTTTTTAATCAAATTGTCAATCGCTGTCGCTTGTTGTCCTCGCCCCGACTTGTAGTCCGAGTGTTGTCCTTTGAGCCTCCGTGTCGAAGGGGGGTCTGGTCTCCCTCTGGCCCCTTATTTATGGCCAATAAACTTCAAACGTTGCATTGGAATTTTTTCATTTATTGCCCAGCACTCCGACTTTCCCCCTTCAGTTGTTTCAGTGTTGTCTTTTCCGACTCGAGGACAGTGTGAATTTAATTTTGTGTAAATTGCAGCATCGGAAGGAAACTGACAAAATACTTGGCAGGACGAGGGGTCGGTTTGCTGGCCAAAAAGGAATTTAATCAAATTGGGGAGGAGGAAATTACTTGAATTTACATACAGATTAGGTTGAAATTTCAGGCGGAGAATTTCTCAAATGAAAATTGGAATTGAAAAACTGAATTTTGGGAAAATATTTTTAAAGGAAGTCTGTCGGCTTTTCTAGGCTTGTTTTAAATATAACTTAAACGAGAATAATATAAGGGAACTTGAACGATATATCTAAACAGAAATTATTAATTTAGAATAATTAAAATACCCAAATTTCTTTCACTCAATATGTGACCGCAAAATATTCCCCTAAATTTCCATATATCCAAAATTAGAGATATAACATATGCATAACTTATACAAGACAAAAAAACCCATAACAAAAAAAAATACATCACGAATTACCAGACATGTCTAGACCCTTAAAATGATCGCAACTTAGGAGGTCGTAAAACTAAACATTAACCTAATAACCATAAAGATAATGACCATTGACCTTGCTACAGTTAGCTGACCACACGCCTGCTTCCCACTCCCACTCCCACGCCCATGTCCTCTCCGAAAACGAGGATTAAGGATCAAGGATCAAGGCAGTCATAAAATCCCAGATAACTTGCCCTTTCCTTTGACCTTCGCGCTGCACGGCAATTGCATAAGATTACGATAGGCCTGAAATTAGGGACAAAAGTCGGGGCCAACTGCCGGCGTGTCCTTGCCATTTGTCCTTGTTCCTGCAGCAAGCAGCATGAACTGCTGTGCGAGTGTAACTGCAGCGAAGCGATTGCATAAGTTCCATTCTTCCCTCGAGTTTGTTTTGCCTATTGATATTTTGCGAAAATCCTGAAAGACAATGCCAACTTTCTCTTTTTTTGTTTGTCCTGCCCCTAAGCCGAGTTGGCCTTTTGTCCGGAACACTTTCGCCTCAAAAAGGAGTTGATCCTTTGTGCAGGCGAACAAACAGGTTGCCTGTCGCTCTAAAAGGGATAGAGAGCAATGGCGAGGGGAAGAGGGAATGTAGAAGAACAAACGGAAAGTACACGCAGAGAAATCTTCTTCTTTGAAATTTAGAAAGTAAATATATTTAAAAGCATAAAAAACAGTTATATAATTGGAATTGTAAAAAAGAAACTCAAATTTAGACCTCGGAATATTCTACAGAGTTATTCATTTTTTCATAAATTTAATCTCTTCTTATTTCTAAAGATCTTTCGTCTCAAAATTCACTTCCTCACAACTATTTATAATTTATCTAAAGTATACATTTTTAATTCTTTAAAAACCCTTCTTCAAATATTCTGTTCAAAAATGTTCACAATACTTTCACATTATTTTTCTTAGTGCAAAAATTGAGACAGATCTCAGTGCGGCTCAGTCAGTGGTCCAACGAAGATGGATTGTGTGTGAAAATCCTTTCAAATGATTTGTTTACCAACAGAGCCGCGGCTGCCTGGGCCACTAAAACTCCTCTGGAAAATCTTCCTCTGGCCGGCTTTGCTCCTTCTTCGGCTTCCACATCCACTGCCACTTCCACATCCACATCCATTTCCACTGGCACTGGCACTGGCACGTCTCCTGCCGACCGGCGACTGCCTGCTGGTGCGGAGGAGAAGAGAGAGAGCGTTCTTATCCAGCTCTGGCAGCTGTTGCATTTTCCACGCATTTATCAGTCGATGCCATGTCCATGTCCTCCGCGTCCACGTCCACATCCACATCCTCATCAGCTCTCTGGGGCCGTGGACAACACATATTTCAATGTTCGTGACTCGATTTTTCCGCTTACGTTTTCATTTCGCCCCATCTTCAGGAGCCGCTCCTCACTCCCTGTTCCCGCTTTCTGTTCCGAGCGTTTTTATATTGTGCGATTTAATTTTTATTATATGCGCCTTGGTCAATAGCCCAGCTCTAGCCACTCCTCACCTCGATTCTCCACCATCACCATCACCTTCGCCCTGGTTTATCGACAAACACTTTGGCAACGAAGCCATCATCATGGCAGTCTTAGATGGTAGGAACAGGGGCGTATTTAAAGGGGGGTTTTATTGGGATAATTGAAAAATTATTATATAAGTTAGAACAATAAACTACTTGTGATTCTCCATTTTAATATTGATTATCTTTCTATAAGCAGAAACAAACGATCTTCTTTCAAGATTTTCTGCATTCTTCAATTATAATCTTGATACAAAACCAGATATCATAATATTAGACTGAAAACTCTATAAAATAAGACTGAAATTTCTATAAATACGATTTTTTATTCATCATTTAAACACATAAAAAAACTTAAATAAAGAAAAATGAATCTTAAAAGAAGACCAAAATATGCTTGCGTTTCTTTCGTTACCAAATATCACGAAAACTCAACAAAATTCTTGAACTTTTTAATCAGTGTACAGATCAATATTGAAAGGTTGTCTAATATTTCGTATCCTTCTTTGGGAATAAATGATAAAACTTCTTGTAAAAGCTCTATAATTATAGTAATATAAAGATATTATTTATAGATTTTTTTAAAGAAATTAAAATGTAGTCCCCCATAAAACTTTCACTTTAATTAAGCTTTTTTTCTCTAGGCACGTTTCTACTTAATTTCAAAATCAATTTCAAATTTGTTTTAAAAAAAACTATATTTTCTATTAAGCAATTAGCTTAAACACTTTCTAAAAAATCCCCCTTTCACAACGCCTCTGAACCCCCCTGGTCGCATATTGATGGCCGTGTGTGTTTTTCTCCCCTTTATTTTCTCATTTTGGGAAGCTTTTTTTTCATCCGGGAAGTGAAAACATGTTTGTGCCGCGTCTGTTCCTGGGCAGCTCCGTTAGGTTTGCCTGGGATATAGCCTTTGGATCGGACTGGTTTTTCGGCTCTTAAGGGGTCTCCTGCTCCTGCTTGACCAAGCACTCTTTTCGGCCTGTTCACCTGCCTGTCGCGGCTTATTAAAACCAAATAAAAAAAAATAGCCCAGACCTGCTGCCTAATCGCACTTGTCACTTGTGTCCACGTTTTGTATGCCACGCCCCCCCTTGCCCCCTTGGCCGCCCCCTCTTAAGTGGTCATAGCTCATAAATGCAGTCCGGGGCAATCTTCAATTCATTTACATTTTTATTCACGCAGATTAGGAGTATCGGGCAGTGTCATCTGCTTTTTGGCCCTGCAGCGGCTTTGTGCTAAGAGCTGCTGCCAATATGTGTTGGCCTTTTTAGGTGGATCGAATGGGGGGGAGGAGGAGAGCGGGAGATTGGGGGATCAGGGGCAAGTGGGGCATCACCTTCGACGGGGCTCGCACGTTCGCCAAACTGTTGCAATGTCGCAAATTTTTATCGCACGTCTACAAGAAATTCAACGCGTGCACATTCCGCATTCAAGATGCTCACACAGCATCCCAAAAAAAAAGAGCTTGAAACAGTGGATTTAATTTGTGAAGAAACTATTAAATATTTGAAATTAAATATTAAAAAAAAAATGTTATAAAAAAACGTAATGTTCTGATCTACAGAAAGAATAAACATTTAAAAGTGAAATAAAAGTAGGTAAGTTAACACTGTCTCGACAATCTCTTTCTTATGTATGAACTATTATATTTTTAGCTAAATTTAAAGGCGGAACAAAAATGATTGTTAATATTTGGGTATTAAAGAAACTATTCAATATTTAAAATATAATATTAACAAATTTAATAAAAGTATAACCAAATATTCTGAAACTATGATCTACAGAACCTAGCAACATTCAAAAGTGTAATAAAAGTAGGTAATGTAACACTTTCCCGACAACCTCTTTCTTTGGTCTAAATTCCTCTATCTTTGTTGAATTTAAAGACAGATTATTATTCCCCAAAAATAAACATATAAATCCCAAACTTAAAACATAGTTTTTATACCATATTCCCTCTGTAAGGCCCATGGTAACTCATCGATGGTCCTTCCAGCACTTTGGCTGCTCGCACTCGCTTACATCTGTCTGTCTATTCGCTGGTCGGAGGTCTGGGTTTGGTCTGGTCTCTTGGCTGAGAATCGAGTCGGAGCAGTCGGCCAGACGGAGTTGGCAGGCTGCCTGCCTGCCCCGAGTGGATGCTGGATGGATGGGAGAGACTGAGACTGGGGTTCAGGGTAGGAATCGACATGGATGCAATTGACTAGCGCTTGTTTGATTGCATTCGAGGAGCAGTCGAAGAAGTCGAAGGAAATCGCACCTTGGTCCCGGCTTCACTCCCATCTGTGGCTGCCAATGCCAGTGCCAATGGCAATGGCATTGCCAATGCGATTGCGATTGCCTGAGAGACGTCAGTTGGTCGGTTTGTCGGTTTGCCGGGCTGTGTCTCTGCCATTTCGCAGAAATAAAGATGTTAAACGTTTTGCTGATTCGTGTTTTATGAACTCAATTTCAATTTATAATCTCTGTTGCCACTCACTGGTCGCACTGGCAACCAGTTTCGGGGCGTTTTAGCCATTGTGTTATCGCCTAGAAATACACTTGGCCAATTGGCCAAACTCATCCCCATGCCCATGCCCATGCTTCTTCCTCATCCTCATCCTCATCCTCATCCTCATCCTCATCCTCATCGTCCACATTATTCTGTATCCTGTCACTCTATCTGTGGGTTACTTAGTTCGCTTTGGTTCGGTTCTTTTGTCCGTTGCATTGTCAGGTCTGCAATTTTAATGTTGACAGAAATCAGATATAGCCAACTGCTGGAATGCTGCCTGCGCATTTAAGGTATTTGAAATGTATCCCATTCAGCTACCCATCCCTGGATCCCTCTTGCTCCCCAGCTCCCTCGTCGTGTGTCCCACTTGGAGCCTCTGAAGGAGATGGAGATGCCATCTCTCAGGTGAGTTTTGTGCCGGCTTTTAGGTGGGTTGAAAGCTGTTTGCGTGCTTACCTGCAATGACAAAAGAGGTGAGCATAGGAAATTAGTTAAATTTGTAAGATGAATAGCTGAGAGATCATATTGGAAGTAAATGATATGAATAGGAAATGATGGATGAATTTAGATGTATCTTTAAATATAATTAATACATTTTAAATGTATACTACGGATTTATGCTTATTAAGTAGATTAAGAAATTCAAAAAAGGTGTAATTTAAACCATTCTTTTCCTTTAAATAACATCTTGAACTACCTCTTATTTAACTTAATCGAGAATGTAATCTTTCATTCCCTTTAAAATAATTGGAATCCCACTTAAATTTTAACCAAAACCATAGTATTTCATGCTCGAAAATTTTTGGGGAACGCAACGAGAAATCATATTTCACAGACGAAATCGTTCCAATTAAGTGCAACATGTATTTTAGTGGCGCCACCGCTGCCCTCGTGGGACCTTTGACATACATGGCTACCCAATCTCCTGCTCCTGCACTCTCCCTAAGAATTTTCCATTTCCATTTCCAAATTCCCCCCGGCTGCTTGGGAAAACTGTGTGAAAGACGCTGTAGAGAGAGGCAGTTGTGAAGATCTAATTTCCCCACAAGCAGCTTGTAATATCCTGTAAGAGGAAGTAAGCGCACAAATATATACACACATATCCTTAATATATACTTAAAAGGATATTATATTCATGCATTCGGACATGTGTGTGTGTGTGTGAGCATTTTCTCCTTTGACACTTTGAAACAATTTAGTTATTTCATATTTGCTGACATCATCTCGTTGTAATGCAAAAACCAACCAACTTCCCCCAGGATTTCTGGACTCCGGGATTTCAGGATTCAGGATTCGGGCTGTTTGGGGTTGGGGGGCGGGGCTTGCCTTCGGGGGTGGTTTCCGTCACTCGTGCCCTCCCGCTCGCACTCAACTATTGACGCCGTTGACGTTGACAGTTACATTGATTTATTGCCCCGTTCGGACCTCTTTTTTTTTTGTTTTTGGTCCTACGATAACTGAAATCTTATCCATCAGGCTGGTTTTTCGCCTCCCTGCGCTGCTCCTGCTGGCCCGGGCTTTTGCTCTAATGAATATTATTTGAGGACAATTAGTTAATTGAGTGGCTTATCCAGGCTTATCCTTGTTTCGCCTTTTTCTTCTTTTTTTTCTAGGTGCGTATTTCTTATCAAGTTGAACCTTTAACTCTTCGCGAGGAGCTCGCTTCCCTTCTGACTTTTGCCCTGGAAAACACTCCTGTTCCTGTTTCATTTTCCACTTTTCAGGAGCTGGGGGAAAATGGTCGTCGATTGCGGTAAATGCAGCACTTCCGATGCCCGGTGATGGGTTAAGGAAAACGGGCTGGGAGGGAAATGGGGTGGTGGAAAAGTGTGTGTAATGAATTATTACCCTCTGATAAAAGTGCATGTCGTGTGTGTTTCTCTTTTTTTTTCTGCCGTTTCGTTGGTGTTTTTCCGTTTTTTTCCCAACTGCCGTTTGTCGAGCGGTAAAATCCAGTTTTGAAATGCGGTTAAAAATGGTTCAAGTCTAACCACAAAATGTGGTGAAATAGAATGTTTTGTATATAGCTAAATATTTAATTATTAAATCATAAACTGGCAGTAAGAGATTGTGAATAATTTAGTAAAAAATTTCATTTCATAAACTCCTTTTCAAAAAATCGTAAGAAGGATATCTTAGTAAGCAACCCTATATTTTTAATCCTGTTCCTTCAATCCCCTTCCCCATCCCCAAATCCCTTAACAAGCCTCTGGTTTTTTTAGCCGCGAATCATCTGCTCCTCCTGCCTCCATTTGCTAATCACTTGCAACATTCACCGCTCGAGGGTCTAGACAAACACTTCAATTAGAAAACACCGCTCTCGTCCCTGCCCCCGAAAGCGCAGTGACTCTGCCCCTCTGCCTGCCCCTAGGCTCTTTTTGCTCACAAATGAATTCATTTTGTTTCGGATTCGATGAATCAGTTGGCAATATTTTTTTCTACTCCTTTTTTTGCCTTTGCAAAATGGGGGGCGTGGCTGCAGCAGAAAAAATAAAATAAAATAAGAGAGGGCGGCAGACGATTTGCGGATGTTAAATAAAAATGTGAAATGAACAAAATACAAAACGCAACAAAAGCATCAGAAACAAATGGACAAACGATGCTGCACCTTTCTAGATGAGGCTAAAGTTGCACTCGAGGAAATTATAGAGCTTAATTAAAGGTATTTTTAAAATAATATAATAATATTAAACTAACATTTACACTATAAAAGTCAACGGTTCTTGAAGAAAGTAAGAGCTAAAGATTTAATCAGGACTTCTGCGTTTCCCTATATGGATTTTTTGGCGATTTGTTAGTGACTTTAAAACGTAAAAGTATTTCTTAAATATTTTCAAAGGTTTTGTAAAAAACAATATATAATAATTAAACAATAATTGTAAAGCTTCTTATTTATTTTCCTAAAATTAGATCAAAGTTCTCTTGTAAGATATTACCTTTAATAAATTTTCTTTAAGTGCACTGCGAGAGGGCAGAGGGAAACCGGCTGAGCTAGCTGGTTGGGATTAAGTTGTGAATCGTGATCTCGGCAAGTGGCTGAGTCTCCGACTCAGACTTCCAGCTGCAGTTGCAGATGAAGTCCAAGTCAGAGTCCAAGTCAGAGTCCGACTCGGAGTTGGAGTCGAGGAGAAGAGCCTTGGAGTCTGGGGCTTGCCCTGCCCGCGGTGATTAATCCACGAACGAAGCTCTCCCCCAAAGCCTGCGAGGTGGAAGATCTTCAACTTTAGATACTTTCGGGGTTAAGACGTGGACTGTGGACTCTGCCATAGCAGCTGGCCCTGGCTTTGGCGATATTTAACCCGTGATTACAATGTTTGTAAATTTTTACCCTGCCTCGGCTCGAACTCAAACTCGGTCTCGGGCTCTTCTTCCAGAATTTATTTTAGTTTATTTTTGTTTTTGGTTCACCTTGCGGGCCAATTTGTTCGCGGGACTGCTGAGAAGTCTGGCAAAATGAAGCTAAATTGCCGCAACAGGAGGAGTGGAGGAGGTAGAGCTGTAGAGGATTGGTGGTGGAGAAGCCGTGGCTCATGCTCCTGGTAGTTGAGCAATTTATTATGGCCGCAAATTGATTTTTATCTACGCTTAATCGATTGTTCCTAGGAGTGACTGGGAAATGTGCGCAGGATTAACGAAAATTATTTATGTTAGTTCACACGTTGTTTTACACGTAATTTATTAACTCGCTTTTCTAGTGCAAACTCTCTGACCTTGGGGGCAGTGTTGGAAAATCGCTTTTCCGCTCGTCTGTGGTGTGAAGGTGATTTACAATTTATTCCGCCCCCCCTTTCGCAACGCCTATGCCATGCATGATGCGATAATTTGCGACGGACTGGAGACGGGAGACTGGAGCTGGCCAAAAAGATATTTATGACAGAGAAATGAGCGCCAATTGCTGCAATTACCAGCGCGTGTTTGGCCGTCGGCAATGGCGGTTCGAAACGAGTTTAGATTTAGTTAGATAGATTTGCCATGGAGACAGGGATCGATTCGGGGGGAGAGTCTGTGGAAATGGACTGGTAGATCAGGCTAATTTGCTTAGAATTTGGGCAATTGGCAAGGAGAAATTCCTGGGAAAATAAGATTCCAGGAAGTGTTTTTCAGGGGAAAAAAGTGATCTTTTATGACTGAGAAAGTGTATGAATTTATTTGTATTTTGTTGATGGCTTTAAAATAACAAAAAAAATTATTAAACTATTAAGTTTATTTAAAAGGAATTATAGAACAATTATGTATATTTAAAAAAACGTTCAAATTAAATTTAAAATGATTTGGCATGTAATTTATGGATATTGCAGAATACACGTTCTAAATGTGTAAAAATAAAGTCCAAGATGATTGTACGAAGCATTTTTATATTAAATCAATAAATATTCTATTACATTTTTATTTAATTCTATTTTTAATTCAAGTAAACAAAGTTAACACTTTAAAATTATTTTATGTGCAGAATTTTTGGAGCATATAGCAATAAATATTTCAGGAACATTTTATTTAATTCTTCTCTTTCTTAAATTAAACAGACTTTAAAATTATATTGTGCAGAGTTTTAAAAGAACACAGCAATAAATATTTAATTAACTTTTTATTTAATTCTTTATGAAATTCAATTAAACAAACTTAACACTTTAAAATTATATGTTTTAAAATCTACTCTTCTTTTTCGCTTTGCGAATTAATATTAAATGTAACTCCTGACAACTGCCTGGCTCACAGGCAACAAATCGATACATTTTCAATATCCGCAATTGTAACATGTAAATGCAGCGAGGGGGGATATGTAAATTCTGGCGGGGGGGATCCGCGGTACAGAGCACAGAGGAACCGAACCGCAGAAAGCCAGACCGCAGCGTTGTGTTTTATA